>BQNB010004243.1:0-109010 GCA_026074375.1 Tanacetum coccineum
GGATCATCGTGGAAAGGTGAGATGGCTAGCGAGGCCAAAAGATCCTTAGATAAATCCTCTGAAGAGTCAGAAGAAGTGTTTCCCGGCGAGGCTGGGGAATAGTCCGGTGAAGCCGGTATATAGTTAGGAGAGTGTATAGAGGAAAAAGCATCCTCAACATTGGAATCAGATGGGACGATAATAGGGTAGATATAGTCAGGAGTAGACATAATTTCTGTAACAACCCAGTAGAAAATAACATAAGTTAATTATATAATAGTTATGTATCTTTACATACTATTCAGGAAATGTAGTGGCATGGAGGACTTTCTTGGATGGAAAAAGTAGTTATAGTTTAGGTTTTAACCTTGTTCTCTATAACCGCGGCTCTTGATACCAATTTGTAACACCCCCTTAATTGACATATAGCAGCGGAAGCTAATTTGGGGTAATACTTCATGAATCAACAGTCATAATCATAAAAAAAGACTCAAAAGAGACGTTTTAGAAAATTTAGTTATCATTCCAGAATATATCAGAGTTTTACAAAAGAGGTCCAAAAGTATATTGGAAACATAAAGTTTGAATGATAACAAGTTTGGACGTCCTCAAGTCCAATGCCACTCCGTGCCATAGTTTACTCAATTAGCTGAGATAAACATGCTAAAAGGGTCAATACAACGGTTAAGTGAAATTCACAGTGTTTGAAATGTAATAATTGAATACAAGTCAATGTAAAAGTAATAATTGCAACGAATACAATTATCATGGTAATACTATTATATTATTTCACTAAGCTCATGACACCGAAGCCTTAAGAAATATGATATTCATAAGTTGTTGCCCCAAGCAGGTGCTTTGCCAGACACCCGTAGTTCCTTAAATGAAATGCGTCCGCTGGCCATGTGTGTACTAGAACCTGGATGTATGTATAAGAACCTGGACGGGATAGTTCAGTCCAATAGATCTTTTCTACGGCATTCGCGGGGCTTACTTCACAATGTAATTAACGGTTCATTGATAGTAGGCTTTTGGCATATGAAGGTACTTGATTATTAATATATTCAGGATAGCATACAGTTGGAAAAATACTTGTATTCATGTTTATAGCATGTATCTCCCTACGGAGTTTAGAAAACATGTAAAGGTGGGACTATGAACTCACCTTGATTAAGGTAGTTGATTGATTTGAAATTTAATTCAAATGGAAGTAAACAGCCTCGTCACGAAACCTGGGGTAATATGTCAAGTCTTAGTTTGATTGTTTATATTTCAAACTTTATTTCGTAAATGATTTTGGTTTATTAGTTCATGAAAATATCGTATCACTGTTCGGGCTATCATAATCCAGAGGTCATGTAGTAAATGTTTGAGGAGCTATGACACTTTAAATCGTAAATCCAGCAACTCGTCAAAACGTCTACCCAAATGAAAGCCCCTCACATGAAATTCCCTAGTAACGTGATACATTATATTTAATTTATAGGATTTATCTTTTTTAAGTTTCTTCAAAAGCTAGTGGATGATAAATTATGTTAAATATATAACATAATTATTTTATAGTGTTTCGATCGATGAATGATAACGACAAATGTGTCGGGTTTTAATAAAATCGAGTTTTATAATGTTAAATATATTTTTATAATTAAATATAAAATTTATTACATTTTATACCTTTAAGAATTCAAAAATGACAATATATACCCTTGATATATATTAATTTACAAATTTAACCATTTACTTTATATCTTTAAAACATTTTTAAACCCTTAATTTTGAAATATAGCAAAACAGCCCCTTATAGTTTAACTTTAGAGTAATTACAATTTCAGCCCCACTGATTATAAGTTTCAAGAATGTTACAATATATACCCCTTTGCATGAAATGTTTTGCATTTTAAGTCCAAAATCTGTAATTCTTGTATTTTTGATCTAAAAATCAATTTACAGCTTATAAATTATCATATACGCAAAATATGAGTTGATTTTGCTAGCTTTAACAAACTTAAAGCTTGTGAAAAGTGCTTTTGAGATAGTTAATGTACAAATTGGGCAGTTTGGGTTTTTTTGTTTTCTTAACCTGTATTGGTTTAGGGGCATTTTAGGATTAGTTTCTAAGTTTATAAAAATGACAAGGGAGCTTATAGAAATAGCTTATTATGATAGCTTATGGCTTATAGCTTATTAGATACACGAAATTAGGTTTTAGGGTTTAAAGGGCGTGTTTGGTTTAGGAAAAACCAACAAGTAGGCTTAGGGTTCTAGGGCTTATTCCAAGTGATCTTAAAGATGAATAGATGCATTATAATAAGATTAAGAACTATTTTAGTTTGATTTTTGGGGTTTCCGACTAGATTAGGGCATCAATATGGGTCGAACTAGGGCATGGTTAGGGTTCAGTTTGGTTTTATGATTTCAAAAGAGTTTTAACTTGATCAAATGGTTATAACATAGTTCATACATGATCTTAAATGTATAAGAACTTAAAGAACAAGTAGAAAACTTACTAGCATACGAAATGGGCGAAAATGGGTCAAAACAAGTAAATGAGATCCGAAACCTTTTTAGGATATAAATCAAGGACCTTTTCTTCTTAACTTGGCTTCTACTTGGTGTATACTTTTTTTTCCTTAGCTTGGTTAGATCATGATTTAGAGGTATGGTTTAAGTTTTGGTGATGAGTTTTGAAGTGTGCATGTATTTCAGTTTATATAGTGTTCGAAACACTTAGAGGCCAAGTTTGGGAGAAGTAGTGACCAAGGTGTAGTAGAGTAGTGACCAAAGGATGCTAGGTATGACTAAGGAAGGCTAAGGACTAGCATGGAGAGGTGTAAGGAGGGTGGTGGGGTTTCGGTTACCAAATGAGGTGACAAGGAGTAACTTGGGGCTCAAGTAGACTAGTGGTGACAAGGAGGTGATGGACGTGCTTAGCAAGGTGGTGGATCATGGTGGTGAGTGCTAGCTTGCTTAGAATTAGGTTTAGAAGTAGGTTTATGGGGTTACGGGTCATTAGGGTTTTTGGGTTAGGGTTTATGGTTTTGGACGAGTATAGGTTAGGGTTAGGGATGGAAATGGTGTTTAAATGTGTGCTTGATGTGTTTATAACTTGTGCTCAACAACTTGTACGAAAACTAGAAAGAAAATGGATTGTGAATTATCAAAATTTTAAATTCTATGCATTAAGTCGAAATTGTAATATAAGCTTAAACGAGTGGTACATTGGTTTAGGACGGGAGAAATGAATTCAAATTTTATGCATATTGATCACTTATACAATGCATTGAAGGATTGTACCCTTTGTATTGTATGTAAAACTTTACATATAGTTAGGGTTTTGAATAAACGTTTAATGTTTAAAAGTCCCGTTGTTCGATTATAACGTGATGGAAAGTACGTTTAAAGATAACGTATGGTTAAAAATGGAGTTTAAAAAACATATTGCTTGAACTTATTATGACCTTTTAATTTTCTTTAATCGTTTGATATGTGAATGAAATTGGCATTGAGTAGTTGCGTGGAGCATCGTTTCCTTTTGTAAATGTAAGTTACGTTAAAATATGGATGGAATAAAGCAAAAAATCTTTCCATGAAAATGGTTGCATATAATTTAATAGATGGACATTACACTGAGGAAAATTGCATCTAATTTATTAGATGGATAATTACATAGAGGAAAATTGTTGGTTGTTATAGTCTCCCAACCTTAAAGAAATCTCATCCCGAGATTTAGTTGGATGTTGGAGTGATGTTTGAAAACAGATGTGGATACTTGGCACGAATTTGATCTTCGCGTTCCCACGTAAATTCTGGTCCTGTTTTAGAGTTCCATCTTACTTTGACTATAGGGATGCGACTTTGTCTTAGTTGCTTGATTTCTCGATCCATAATTTCTACTGGTTCTTCCATAAAATTGAGTTTGTTATCGAGCCGAAGCTCTTTCATTGGAATGACAAGAGATTTTTCATATAGGCATTTCTTTAAATTAGAAACGTGGAAGGTGGAAGGTACTGTGGACATTACTGAGTTCTTCAGGAAGCTCAAGTGTGTATGCCACTGGGCCGACCCTTTTAAGGATCTTAAATGGTCTAATGTACCAGGGGTTATGTTTTCCTCACTTTCGGAATGGATGACACCTTTCCGAGGTGACACTTTTAACATAACACGATCTCCAACTTGAAATTCTAAAGGCTTTCGTCTTACATTGGCATAACTCCTTTGCCAGTCTCTTAACAGCTTGCAAGCGTTGTCGGATTTGTACTATCTTTTCAGTGGTTTCATGGATTATCTCTGGTCCCGTGAGATTTGTCATTCCTCCAAATTTGGTCCAAGCAGATCTGGTGATCGTCATTTTAGACCATTATAGTGCCTCGAATGGTGCTGCCTTAATACTGGCATGGTAACTGTTATTGTAGGAAAATTCTACCAGTGGTAAGTGTCTCTCCCATCCTTTTCCAAAATCTATAACACAGGCTCGAAGCATATCTTCGAGTGTTTGGATGGTTCTTTCACTTTGTCCATCTGTCTTGGGATGATATACCGTACTCATGTCTAATTGAGTACCCAAAGCACTCTACATTGACTGCCATAATCTGGATGTGAAATGACTGTCACGATCCGATGGGATGGATATCGGCACCCCATGCCGTGAAACTATCTCCTTTATATATAACCTTGTAAGGGTTTCCATACTATCTGTCTCTCTGATAGGGATGAAATGCGCTGATTTGGTAAGGCGGTCTACAATGACCCAAAATTGTGTCATGTCCGCTTGATGTTTTAGGTAGTTTTGTAACGAATTCCATCGTTATTCTTTCCCATTTCCATGTGGGAATTTCTGGTTCTATTAGTAAGCCGGATGTATTCTGACATTCATGCTTTAAATCGTAGAGCAATGTTAAACCCTACTTACCAACAGAGTCAGCGAATGATCAGCCTTCTTGTATAGGCCCACCAATAGAGTTTCTTTAGATCCTGATACATCTTGTCAGAACCTGGGTGGATGGAATATTTCGATTTATAGGATTCAAGCATGATTAAGTCCCTCAAATTACCAAAGAGTGGTAACCAACTTCGATTCTTGATACAACGAGTTCCATCAGGACGTTCTTTTAAATGCTTTGTCCATTCCTCGTAGGTTCTCAGCTTTGATGTTCTCTTCTTTGATTATGCCTAGGTTTGGGACTTCGAGGATTTGTGATGGTAATCTTCGGTAAAGGAGTCAGACTATTGCTCCTAACTCGGAGTGGTTGATTCATTCCTCAGGCTTTAAGGCATCTGCTATAAATTTTTCCTTTCCAGGATGGTAGCGATCTCACAATCTAATCTGCAAGCAATTCTATCCTACAGCGTTGTCTCCTGTTCAACTCTTTATGATCAAGGGTTATGCTGGAAGGAGATTTTATGATCTGTGAACACAGTACACTTTGTGCCGTACAGATAGTGTCTCTAAATTTTAGTGCGATCAACTTACTGCTCCTAATTACGACTCAGGTCATTAATGTGTGTATTGTTTTCTTCATGTAGGCCTTGAGTCTGTCGGGATGCATTATGCAATTACTTTTTCCTTTGCATTAACATCGCTCCCAGATCCTTCGTTCATGATGCATCACAGTAATCATCAAAAATCTTTGTTTCCTTCTGGGAATGCTAGTTGGAGTTCACACTATTGTTGTTTTTAGCAGTTGGTGAAGGCTGACTTTTGGTTTTTCTCTCCCAGATATACTTCTTGTTTTTTGGTTAATTCAGTCAAAAGACTTTGCATTCATTCGAAAAATCTTTGATAAATCTCCGATAGTAGTCGGGGAGTCCTATAGAATGGGCATTTTTTTTGTAGGGGTAGTGGAGAGCCCAATAATTCTAACTGCTTTAATCTTGGCGGGGTCAACATGAATTCTTTGACTATCAATTACGTACCCAAGAAACTGCACGATACTGATCCAGAAATCACATTTGGAGAACTTGGCATACAATTTCTCCTTTTTGAGTAATTCCAAGATTATTCTCAGGTGATCTTCGTGTTCTTCTTTGTTACGGGAGTAGATAAGAATATCATCAATGAACACTATCACAAATTTATCCAAGTATGGTTTACACACACGGTTCATGAGGTCCATGAACACAGCAGGCACGTTAGTTAAACAAAATGGCATCACTTGGAAATTTATAGTGTCGTACCATGTTTTGAAAAGTAGTCTTGGGATTACTTCGTCCCTTGACTCTCTGTTGGTGATAACATGATCGTAAGGTCAATCCTTTGAGTAACAATCGGAACCTTGAAGTTGGTCAATATAATTCATCAATCTTGGGTATTGGAGTACGTATTCTTTACGATAAGTTTATTGAACACCCGGTAATCGATACACATTCTGAAATATCCGTCTTTCTTTTTAACAAATAAGACAAGAGCTCCCCAAGGCGAAGTACTTGGTCGAATAAAACCTCGATCTCCTAACTCTTATAGTTGGTCAGATAGTTCCTGCATTTCTAAAGGAGCTAATCTGTAGGGTGCTCGGGCTATTGGTGCCGCTCTTGGAATTAAATCGATTTGGAATTCTACTTGGCGAATTAGAGGAAGGCCAGGAAGATTTTCAAGAAAGACTTCTAGAAATTCTCTGACTACTGGTATATCTTCTAGTCGTTTTTCATCTGATTTTTTCTCCATTACTTGGGCTATGGAAAAATTGACTATGCCCCTGGAATTTATCTTACGATTTAATTAAGGATATAAGGGCTTAGTCGGGGTTTACTTAGATCGCCTCGGACATGATCAAAAGTTTCACATCGATCCAATGGGGTGTGGATGACTGTCTCATACCAATTAATTCTAGCATGATACTTGGATAAAACCTATCCATACCAATGACCACGTCAAAACTATTAGTTTAATCGGCATGATATCTATTTTGAATAGGTTGGTTTAGCAAGATCAGAGTGAATCATGGTTAATGGTATTAGTGCCTACTAGGCTTTCCATCGGCCATTTTCAATGTCATAGGTAGTAATCTAGTGTAATTGGGGGTATTAAGCATAGAATCAAGAGACATTGCTGGATACATATTTTTATCCGGCTTCTGAAATCAATATACTATAGCTAGTTGTTGGTTTTGAAGGTACGTACCGCTGACATCGTTCGAGTCTTGGTGAGCGTTCTTGTCCCTCAGCAAGTATGCTCTTCCATGGGCATTGTAGTTTGCTCTTGAGCACTGACTTTTGTAGTGCCCTTTCTTTCCGCAGGCATGACAAGTTACGAATATTAGTCGTAGGTTCTTATATGTTGGTTGAACCCTTTGTTTTTGCAGTTCACGTGTCAGATATCCCACCTTGTTGCAAGTCTGGACACTTGACAAGTGACAAAGCATCCTGTGTGATGCTTCTTACATAGGGGAAGGCTTCCAGTATACCTACTATTTTCAGTTGGGGTGGCAGCATAAGTCCTGACGGTTTCTTGCCTTCTATTTTGTTGTTGTTGGTGATCATTGTTGTGGTTGCTATTGTTGTTACGGTTATTCTTGTAGTTGTTGTTGTTGAAGGTTCTTCTTTCAATCATAACTTTATGTTTGTGGATAATTGGTTCCGATGCACAGATTGTGCTTTATACATGATCCATTAACCCTATGGGTTTTAGGTAATAGCTTCCTCCAAAGTTTGAGGCTTTGAAGTGGTAACACTTTCCTTCAATACTTCTGGGTAATCCCTCGATGAAGACTTCCATAAGTTTCTCAGAATTTGGTACCATATTTGGACATAAAAACTGACCAATTTGGGAAATATTCTACGTAAGTCTGAGATACATTTCTTTTACAGTCAGATTGTTAAAATTCAATCTTCAATTTTCCTGACCTCGGTTCGATGTATTATACTTCTTTTATTACAGAAGATTTTTAAATTTGCGATCAAGGTGATTTGTAGGCTTCTCTTATTTACAATAGGCACTCGTGACGGAGTTGAAGTTTCTACCAGCTGTACAAAGCTTCTTCGGTTTGAGTACCAGTAGCAAATTACCCACTTATGTGGTACTCACGCTCGGTATGTTGCTACGGGAAAATACCGATTCAGTTCGTTCAAACCAGCGGATGAGACCAACAGCCCCTTCCGTACCTTTGAAATTGAAAGGTTGGCAGTTCATAAACTCTTTGTAGCTACATTTTCTTGCTACAGAAGTTTCTCTTTGTCGGGTATTCCTAGTGGTATCTCTAGAGCTGCGAAACAACACTTATCAGCCAACAAGTTTCTATGTGGGTAGCCTAGTCATGTGGTGGTGCTATAGATGTTGATGTCCTCTTGGGAGCCATTTCTATCAACATTCACAAGACAACACAAAATAAGAATCCATACAAGATATAGTCTATATGCAAGTTCTTTGTATAATAATCAAAATTTTCATTACATTAGTGATATTGTATTCAATTTGGACATAGAATACTTATTTTTGATACAGTTCTAACAAAGAAATACACATCCTTTGATATTACATTGCAGGATATAATGGAAAATTTTGAAATCTAAGACTTCCGGAGATAGGTACTCTAATAAGCATCTGACTCATTAGGTTTCTCGGGGACTGGTTCACTTTTCAGTGGTCGTGGTATGATCCATAACAAGTTATCTAATTTTGCAAAGATAGACTCATCAAAGGGATAGTCTGGTGGTGGTGTAGTTGACCTAACTGGTGATGAAGATCTTCTGCTGGAAGACGGAGATAATGTATATGGGTTATGTATCCAAAGGAGGCTCACGTATCTTCTAGGTGGTGTAGGTGGAGAATTATGCTCATGTCTTGCATTATCATATACGGGATACAAAGGTTCGAGAATGACCTAGGTGGTTAAGAGAGCCTATAGTAACCTGTTTATTAAAGTTACGATTACATGAATAACCTTAACAGGGGTATAGATAGACACCAAGACATCATAAATCGCTGTCACTGAAACACACGAGGTATAATGGAATCACAACTTCATTATGTCATAAAAGCTTGTTCTACATATCTTTACTGAATCACAAAATTTGTCAAGATGTATGTTATTTAAGCCTTATTCCCGTGGTTGGATTCTAAACAAAAGCTGTAAATGACAAGGATCTAGTCTTAGTAGCTCGATGAGTCCTCCTTGTGGGTTCTTTGAGTTCATGGATCATATCAGATGACGTCTTCATATACTGTTCGATGGTGTAACCTGGATATCCTCGGATGTTCATTTACTAGAGTATGAAAGAAATCTGACGCGAGCAAGGAACAATCTCGTCGGTCTATGCATTATTTTGTCCTCTCTCTGAATCCAAGATATTAGGTACGGGCTTCTTTGAAGTGTTGATATTTGTGGTCAAAATCTCGCTATATGATTACTTGACCATTACCAAGACCTTCTATCTTATATTTCATGTGCTCAATGCGCTCGAGAGGGAGCTCATTTAAGTGATTCAAAATAGTCTCGATCGGTTTCTCATGGCGCTCCAGATGCGTCTTATGAGAACTCTCTCCAATCTCAAATACTTGAGGTAGGGCAGAAGAATCAGTAGAGGAGGATGATAGGAAACGAGCTCGTTTTTAAGGTGCCAGAATCTCCTCGGGAAGAAAGAAATCTCAGGGATTAAATAGTGGGGATGATGGTAACACTAGAGATGGAGGCAAAACAGTTGGTGGAGCAATAGGAGCTCGTGGTGGTGGAATTGGTGATTCATTACTAGCATCATTATATGCTTGCATGGTCCTTAATATATGGGGATCATCGTGGAAAGGTGAGATGGATAGCGTGGCCAAGAGATCCTTAGATAGATCCTCTGAAGTGTTAGAAGAAGTGTTCCCGGTGAGGCTGGGGAATAGTCCGGTGAAGCCGGGGTATAGTCAGGAGTATTTGTAGAAGAAAAAGAAACCTCAACGTCAGAATCAGATGTAACATTCCATATTTTCAGGTCATTTACGACGTCATATATTTCACTAATTATTTTTTTTCTTTCTCGTACGTGTTTACTTTTAATTTTATTAGTTAAGTTTAGATCGAGTAAGCTATATATTAACAATCAACGTAAGGACACCAAACGAATAAAGTTTCTGTCAATTATCAAGCGACATTATATTATTTTTTATTTTACGAAAGTAATATTTAACTTTTTATATTTTATTTTTATTGGTTACGTAAAACGTTTACGTTTCGCGATAAATTTCGTTTAGGTATTCCCGGAATCACAAAACAGTTCTAGACGCTCAACAAATACCCTATGTTTTTATCTAATGCTTAAAGTTTTATAAAACTTTACTTACATTCATCACTTGAGCCGAACCTTACACGAAACAAATAGACAAATACATACACTTTACAAAGTTATGCATTATGTTTTAATAAAACTACAACATATACATTATCAATATATACTTTCATTTTCCATTTGGCAAATTAAAGAAACTAGACTAAAAACTTATATCATTAATTAATTGGGATAACATCTTCTTTAGGGAACCTATAAACAACAATTCATTGAAAACCATGGGATGATCCTTCTTTGGGAGACATATGACTTAAAGGACTTCTATGTTTTACTCTAGTGTTTCTTGAATAGTCTTTAGGATATTTAAGGCCTTTAGCTAGCATATTCACACACACTTCCACTTTCAAGGTTTAAAACACAAAAAACTCTTACTCCCTCCTCATCTTTAGCGTACCGGCTTTATCTATAGGACACATACTCAAATTCATACAAAATTTTTCTACCACTTATTACAAGCATAACAAAAACTTATCTAAGGCCCTACCTCAAGATGAGTAGATGGTTGGATGGTTAGGTTTAAGATTGTCTCAAGTGTTGAAGCAAAAGGAAAGTGAATTAGGATTTTCTTGGGAAATAAGGTTTCTAATCTTGCAAAGCTTGGTTTAAATATCTAAACCAAAGGGTTTTAGATTATATTTCTCATCACATTTATCACATAAGGTTATCTATTAACCTTTATGTCTGTACTTTTATCATTTTTATGTTGTGTGTGTGTGTGTGTGTGTGTGTGTGTGTAACTAAAATCACCATTTATGGTTTTAAAACATGTTAATGGATAACGTAATTGTGATTAAGTTTTTGTTACACTTTTTCATATGATATGTCTTGGTAATATCATGGAATAATAGATTATAAGTATGTTAACATGTTGGTTTTAGTGGAAATGTTTAACGTATAAATCTAGTGATTAAGATTAATTAAGGAAGGTTTATGATATCATGTGAGATTTTCAAAGACATTTGTGGGTATGTTTTCGTTCGTGTTTAGATAGTAGGTTTTACATTTTATAAAGATGATACAACTCATAACGACTTCCAAAATGATAAGAAACTCGAAAAAAACCGATTTATACACGAAAAGATTCGGACGATTTCAAGTTTAGTTAATTTTATACTTTTATAAAACTATTTTTATAAAAATTACTATTCACCATAGAAACTTATATTTTTAAAACATCATTAATATGATAAGACTTTTAAATACGAGAACGTACTCGAAAGAATCGCTAAAAACGGAGTTAAAACGAATAAGTTACGACCATTTAAAGATTTACGATTACTAAAATCTATAATAAATATATATATAAAAACTTTTATGCAACAGTGAAATTCACTATTCTCTGAAAAACTCAATTTTGAAAATGTTATATTTTGATACTGTCTTATACGAAGGCAATGGTTCGTGGACGTAAGAAACGAAAGAAACTGGACTAAAACTGAGTAAGTTACGCCAGTTTTACTAAACAGTCTTTACTTATAATCGTTTTTACTTTATAAATATGATTTCAATTAAATACGATTTGATGGTGATGTGGCTATATACGAATTATATGTGGTATTAGTTAATCAATAATACATATATTACAGGGAGTTTTTTAGTGTTGCCGCTGTGGGGTGGCGTATCGGACGAGTTATTGGTTTACGATTTAGAGTGTCCTAGCTCCATCATACGTCACTACATGGCCTCTTTAATTTGGATTTTTTTTTTTTTTTAAAGAAAAAAGAGAAACACCCCGAACGATAGTTGATGAGCTATACGACCTATTAAAATAATCAAAGTGTTTAGTACTTATACGACTATATTTGGTTTAGTTTGCCTAGGATTTCCTTCCGTGAGCAATTTTCTATTGTGAATTACTTGTTTGATTACCATTCACCTCGAGCGGGAGTTAATAGCCCCATTTCTATCTTATTAGTTTACAAACTATACGGGGTGGAATTACATTGTTGTTTTACTAGGACACAAGTGTTTTAAAACTTATTTGATATTTGTGATAATTTTATTGCCTAAGTACCCTTGCACAACCTAAGTCCTCCTTTTATCATGAACGTGAGTTGCTATATTAGTAAGCGAGTGTGTTGTGGATAATCTATTGGGTCTGACAAACCCCCAACCTTTATTTGGGGTCACAAGTTGATCAGGGTGCATTACATTGGTAATAATAGTTGGGTTGCTTTGGCTTCATCCTTTTTATTGCGTGGGGTATAGATTATGTTACTTATTACGTGTTTAAGGTTTCGGTTGTATGAGCTCTAGTGCAATATTACATGTTTGTGGACTTCTGAATACTTCTTCATGGTCTACTATCACTTTAATCTTGTGGTCACTCTTTTACCGACAAACCTATGGATTAACTCACACCTTTGCTGTTGCCTTTTAGCATGTTTTAATTTATAGGGTCCTAAGGTATATGCTTGGATGGGAGCCGTGATGGTTATCAATGGAAAGTTGGATTCTGTGGTTTATTTAAACTCGATGCAACTTTTATCTATAAACGTCTTAAGTCGCCCTTTTAGGTCTGTATAAAGACTTTTGTTTAATAAAAACGCATGTGGAAAATATTTATGACTTTTAAAAAATATGGGGGACCTTAATGTTATGATCTCTGTATATTTTGCATATCGGCTTAGAATGAAATCTTATCAGATATCGTGCCATTTAAGGCTCGTTTCCTATATCTTGATAGTTGTACTTTAACGTTCAGCCACCCCATTGTTACGCCATTTGCCTGCTACACTGATTGTTGGGTGTGTTACAGATGGTTAACCTGAGCCAAGGTTATAGGGAACTGAGTCATTCTCAAAACCTAGTCTATAACCACAAAGTTTAAAGGTTTTCTTTTCTTTTATTTTTAAATACAGAATCCTTCTTTTATTTTTAAATTCGATCTCTTACGTCTATCTTTTGACACATCAGTATCTATTTCCATCGGTCAATTATGTAAATATCGACCATCCCGATAAATTTATGATTATTTATATCATTCTCCATTATTTACCATGTGCCATGACTCTGCATACCTTTACAAATTCGAATTGTGTACTTGTGTTGCCAGAATCATGCCGCCCCAAGAGATTTAAGAAGATATCTGTTAGGGAAGATAGTGGAAAAGCGTAGTGGCCAAAGCATGAAAAAATATGAACAAGACTAGTGATGACTCAAAACAACTAATCGGTGGATTCGGCATCAACAAATACTGGAGGAACTGTTGTACCAGAGATGCATGGATGTTCGTATAAGACATTTATGAATGGCAAGACTATTCTTTCAAGTGGGATTTAAAGGGTTTGTAGTCGGGGACTGGAACGTTGGTTTCCGAAGAGGGGCATGTGTTTGAAATTTGCAAATGTGCATGAAGATGGCAAAGGTAGTTTGATATTATGCACGTATCGAGGGTATGTGCTTTCAACTGGTGACGGAATGTTCAGACTTTGGACTTGTAAAATGCTAATAAGATCCCACTGGGCAACGGTGATAGCTATGATGACCACTGAATACTGCCCTAGCATTGAAATCCAAAGGATGGAATAAGAACTTTAGACTCTGACTGAAAGGATATGATTTGAGAAGCTTTACAGTAATCGTTTCACGAAACTAGTTCTGATGTGTCCTGAATTGGTGTCCACTGAAAGTAAGAAGATTGAAAAGTACATTCGTGGGTTTCTAAAGAATCAAGGAAACATCCTTCTTCAAAGCATGCGACTGCATGAGGCAATCTAACATATGGCCCGTGAACTGGTCGAGCAAGCAGTTCAGGGTAGGGCTGCTAGAATTGGTGAAAGCAATAAAAGGAAATGGGAACGACAAAACCAAGAAACACCAACATACATTAACCATAACATAAAACAATAACAAACAACAACAACCGCAACCGAAACAACAACTATCACTAACAACAAAACAGGAGGCAGGAAACTGCCAGGGCCTATGATGCAGCCCTAGCCGAGGGTAGAGGTTATGCTGGGAATCTACCAAAGTGCAACCGTTGCAACTCTTACCACAATGGTAATGCCCTCCTAAGTATGGTAAATGTGGTAGGCTTGGTCATGTGGAGATGGATTTGGGTTAGGTTTCCAGGATGTTAGGAGGAAGGCTTTTGCAAGGATATGACCTATTTTGGTTATGGGGAGAAGGGACTCTTACATGACAGGTGTCCTAAGATGAAGGAACCCTCTAAATGGGGAGCTCGTGCGAGAGCTATGTGTGTGGTTGAAAACCCGCTGCCAGCATTCGAATGTGGTCACGGCGTTAGGTTTATTCTTAATGATCACTAAGCTTATATCCTCTTTGATTCGGGTGCTGAGAAGAGTTTTGTATCTTCTGCGTTTACACCTTTTATTGATATTGCCCAACCCTTTTTAATAACTAGCTACAAAGTAGGTAGAAGACGAATAAAGTCGTTTAGCACCAATACCTTTTATGTAGTTGCACCTTATTAGGTATTGTTAAATCACGTGTTGAAAATTGACTTGTTTGCCAACCCGGCTAGGAAGTTTTGATGATTATCATTGAATGGATTGGTGGCATACCACTGAGCTTCTCATAGATTGTTATGAGGTAGATGTTGTATTCCTCTTTTTGAATGGCATGATTTCTTGACGGTTCAAGGCGATACTCCAAGAGGCCAGAAAATGATTCTTCGTTCACTTGCCATGTAGAAGGCTGGATATGATGAAAATGCTTGATGAACGTAGTGTTTGTCCGAGGACTTCCCTGAGTATTTCAGACGATCTGTTAGGTTTACCTCTTGTGCGAGAGATAGATTTTCGCATTTGGATCTGATTCAAGGCGCATCGCCAGTGTTAGATATCCATACGGTTAGCCACTTCAAGTAATTGTTTGAATGTCAAACCAGCTTCAAAGACCTCAAGTGGAAGGGTTTTATCTCGACCTAGTACACTAACTCTATGGGTTTGCACCAGTGCTTTTTGTCAAAAAGAAGTCGGTTTTGATGAAGAATGTGTATTAACTATAGGGAACATAAACAAGTGACGTATTAATAGAACGTTACCCTCTCCTCAGAATTGATGACTTGTTTGACCAATTACAAGGTGCGTGTTGTTTCTCTAAGATAGATCTTCGTTCAGGATATCATCAGTTGAGTCGTCCTAGAGGTAGATATTTTTTACCGTATACCGCGTTTAAAACTCGATACGGGCATTTGGGCTGAACGAGAACGCTCCGGAATTATTCTTGGATCTTTATGATACTGAGTCTGCCAAACGTATTTGGACAAATCGTAATTGTGTTCATTGCAACATCTTATCTACTCCTAAGTCAGTAGAAGAACATGAAGTCCACCTAAAAGACGATTTTAGACTTACTCAAGAAGGTGAAGTTGTACTGCCCAAATTTTCAAAGTGCGAATTTTGGTTACAAGAAGTACAGTTCCTAGGACATGTGGTCAACCGTGACGGTATCCACGTGGATCCTAGCAAGGTTGAGTCGGTCAAGAACTGGATGACCCCTGAGTCACCAACAGAAATCCGTTCGTTTCTAGGATTGGCAGGATACTACCGAAGGTTTGTCGAGAATTTCTCCAAAGATTCGAAAAACCCTCTCTACTGTGAATTTTATAGTATAAGCTTATGTGCGGGGCGATAAGCAAGATGAATGCTTTCCAAATTCTGAAGGAGAAAATATACAATGGACTCCTGTGTTAGCACTCCCCGAATGGACCGACGACGTTATGGTCTATTGTGATGCATCAAAATAAGGTTTTGGGAGAGTGCTGATGCAGCGGGGAAAAGTTATAGCATATGCGTCAAGACAGTTGAAGATAGCATGAGGAAAATATTATACACCCATGACATGGATGAGGTGACGGTGGTGTTACAGCTCTTAAAATCTGGAGAAATTATATTGATGAGACGAAAAGTGTTATCTACATCTTGGACCTTAAGAGTCTCCGAGTAAATAATTTGACCAAAAAGATTTAAAATATGCGCCAAAAGGCGGGTGGATCGAGCTGCTCAGTGACTACGAGTGTGAGAAATCAAATCACACCCGGGAAAGGCAAACGCTCGGTGGCAGATGCCTTGAGTAGAAAAGAAAGGCTCAAGCCAAGACGAGTACGTGCTATGAGTATTACTATTCATTCTGGACTTAAGACTAAGATTTTGGAAGCACAGGGCGAAGCTTCCAAGGATCTCAAAAGCACTAACTGAATGGGCCTAAGAGATGGAAAATGACACTTTGTGCAACGAGTTGATGGTGAAATTTATTTATTCTTGATCGATCTGGATTACATCAGTTGGTGGTGTAAGGATAATTGATCATGGATGAAGCTCACTACTTCTAGTATTCAGTACACTCGGGTGGGATAAGATTTGTTACCTAAGATATGAGAAGAGACTTGTATTGGTGGCCTGGTATGAAGAGGAGACATTGGAATTGAGTAGTTAGAAGATGTCATACGTTTTTAGATTAAAGCAGAAACATCTGAAAACCCTCAAGGATTTCTTCAGCATCAGGATATTCTCTGTGTGGAAATGGAAAGATAACGATGGAACTTTCGTCACTAAGTTGCCTAAAAGTAGCAGTGGGCATGTCTACGATTTGGGTCTTGGCAGATGATTGACCAAAGTCGGCTCACTCTTCTTACCTCATTCTGAAGACTACAATGACGGGAGAAATAGAAAGATTTATTACCAATGAGATTGTTGCGAAGACAATGGTGTGTCCGTTGTCAATCATTTTAGAACTGTGGATGGTCGATTCTCGTACACTTATGGCATGCTTTTTCAGGAAGCGTTGGGTATTAGGACTAGACGTGAGTACGACTTTCCAACATCAGACAGTTCGGTCAGAGTGAGGTACTATTTAGACGCTGGAGGATATGCTTCGAAGCTTGTGTTATGGTTTTCGGTAGGCAGTTAGGGATATCATCTTCCTTGATTGAGTTTTCCTATAATTACAGTTACCACCAAGATTTAATGCGCACCTTTCGTGGGCTTGTACGGGTTGGAAATGTAGATCCCTCGTGATATGGACTGAAGTTGAGAAAGTCAGCTTATTTTGCGACAGAAATTGTGCATGAAGGATCTAAAAAAGATTGTTCAAATTGAGGAAAGGTGAAGACGGCTAGGAGTCGCCAGAAGCTATAATGATAAGAGGAGTAAAAACCTCTTGATTCCAGAAGTTGGTAGGACCCGAGTGTTAGTTAAGGTATCTCCATGGAAGATGATGTGGTACGAGTTTAGGTAAGAAAGGAAAGCTAGCACTACGATATGTGGGGTGCCATTTGAAATTGTACGAGCGTGTTGGACCCGGTGGTATTTCGGCTAAAAGTTACCACAGGAGCTAAGCTGGTGGTCCACGACATCTGTTGTCAATGTGCTCTCGATACTCCCAAGAAATGATTGGCTTGAGCCATGATGTTCAAGTGACCTTTGGATGAGATCGAAGATTGATGTAAATCTGGGATTTGTTGAAGAGACTATTGAGATCGTTAAGAGCGCGGATGTGTGAGAGACAAGCTAAGAGCGTAAGAAGAATAACATTAAGTAGCAAATTTTGTTGAACTCTCGGCAAGGAGCTGAGTTATACCTAGGAACTAGGAAAGACAATTCGGAAGAAAATATCCGCATCTCTTCTTGTAACAGTTACTCCTTAACGGTGTTGCAAACTGAGCCTTGAGGACAAGGCTCTTTTAATTAAGAGGAGCTGTAACATTCCGTTATTTTCAGGTCTTTTACGACGTTCATATATTTCAATATTATTTTTTTTCTCTTCTCGTACGTGTTTTCTTTTTTATTTTAATTTGTTTAGTTAAATCGCGATAGCTATAATTAACAATCAACGTTAAACGGACACCAAACGATAAAAGTTTTGTCAAAGCGAGTATTAATATTATTTTATTTTTACAAAATTAATAATAAACTTTTTATATTTTATTTTTATTGGTTGCGTAAAACGTTACGTTTCGCGATAAATTACGTTTAGGTATTCCCGGAATCAACAAAACTTTTCTACGCTTCAACAAATACCTATGTTTATATCAAATGCTTAAAGTTTTATAAAACTTTACCTACATTCATCACTTGAGCCGAACCTTACACGAAAAAATAGACAAATACATACACTTTACAAAGTTTATGACTTATGGTTTTAATAAAATACAACTTATAACATTATCAATATATACTTTCATTGTCATTTGGCAAATAAAGAACTAGTCTATACATCTTCTTGATTTCATGGGATAACATCTTCTTTAGGGAACAAATAAACACATTCCGTTAATAACAATGGACATGATCCTTTCTTTTGGAGAAAAAGACTAAGACTTCCATGTTTTTCTAAGTGTCTTGACCTATTCTTTAGGATTATAGGCTTTAGGATAGCATTTTTAACACAAAACTTCCCACTTTCAAGGTATAAAACACAAAAAACTCTTCCTCCCTCCTCATCCTTTAGCTTACGGCATACCACAAGGACCATACTCAATCCATACAAAATTTTTCTACCACTTATACAAGCATACACAAAACATATCTAAGACCTACTAAGATGGTTTGAAGGTTAGGTTAAGCATTTTCAAGTGTTGAAGCAAAGAAAGTGAAATTAGGATTTCTTGGGGACAATTAAGGTTATATCTTGCAAGCTTGGTTTAAAAATCTAAACAATGGTTTAGATTATATTTCTCATCATCTTTTATTCACTATAAGGTTATCTATAAACCTTTATGTCTTTACTTTTATTATTTTTATGTGTTTACATGTTCTATATAACTAAATCACCATTTAGGGTTTTAAACATGTTAAATGGATAACTTACTTGTGATTATGATTTTGTACACTTTTTCATATGATATGTGCTTGGTATATCTTGCGAATAATGAGATTATAAGTATGTTAACATGTTGGTTTAAGTGGAAAATGTTTAAGTATAAACTAGTGATTAAAAGTTAATTAAGGAAAGTTTATGATTTCATGTGAGATTAAAGACATTTGTGGGCTATTTTAGTTCGTGTTTTAGACAGTAGGTTTTACATTTTATAAAGATAATACACCTCATGACGATTCCAAAATGATAAGAAACTCGAAAAACCGATTTATAACGAAAAAGATACGACGATTTCAAGTTTACGTTAAATATTATACTTTTATAAATTATTTTTATAAAAATTACTATTCACCACAGAAACTTATATTTTTAAAACATACATTAATATGATTAAAACTTTTTAAATCCGAGAAGTGATTCATAAAGAATGCTTAAAAAAACGGAAGTTTGAGTTTAAAACGGAACTAAGTTACGACATTTACAAGATTTACGAAATCTATAAATTTAAATATAGATTTATTTTGATAACTCGTCTTAATACGAAGGCGTGGATGTAAGAAACGAAAGAAACGGACTAAAAACGAGAAAGTTACGCCAGTTTTACTAAAGTATACTTTACTTTACGTTTTAACTTTATAAATATGATTTTACTAAAAATGATTAGATGGTGATGTAGCTATATAGAATTATATGTGGTATTAGTTAATCAAGGTACTATATTACTAGGGAGTTTCATAATGAGGCCTCTTTGGGGTGGCGTATCGATGAGTTGTTGGATTTACGATTTTAAAGTGTCCAGCTCCTCTTTCGTCACTACATGAACTCTTAATTATGATTAGCTTCGGAGGAAATAGTTTTGATGAGCTATACGGATCTATAAATAAATCAAAGGTTTAGTACTTATCAACGACCTTTATTAGATTAGGTTGGCCTTCGGATTCCTTCTGTGACGCATTTTTCTATTGAGAATTACTTGTTGATTACCATTACACTCGGAGGTGAGTTCATAGCCCCATTTCTATCTACTTGTTTTACAAAACTCTACGGGGTGGAATTACATGCTTGTTTTACTACGGATACCATATGTTTAAAACTGTATGCTCATTTCGTGATCATATTATTGCCTAGTACCTTGCCACTAAGTCCCTTTTATCTTGACACCGTAAGTTGCTATAATAGTATGGCGCGAGTGTTGTGGATAGATATTTCGGGGGACTGACTAAATCCACTCCTTTCTTTGCGTGGTCACAAGTTGACTCATGGTGCATTTATCATTTAAATAATACGTTGGTTGTTTGCATATCCTTTTTATTACATGGGGGCCATTATTACGATTTACTTATTTAACGTGTTAACGGTTCTTGGTGTCATGAGCTTAGTGCATTATTACTGGTTTTTTGGCTAACTGAATATGTTCAATGGTCTACTATCACTTAAATCTTGTGGTCCTCTCTTTTTACGACATTCCTGTGATTCACTCACCTTTGTGTGACTGTTTAGCATGTTTATTTTCAGGTTACCTATGGATAAGCTTTGATGGGAGCCGTGCTGTGTTTATTTAAATTCGATGCAACTTTACTAATAAAAACTAGTAGCTTTTTGGTAGTATGAAGCTTTATGTTTAAAATTAAAAACGCTATGTGGAAAATAATTATGACTTTTAAATAACATATTGGACCTAATGTATGAACTCTGGATTTTCGCGATGGCATCCGAATGAAATCTTATCTTTAAAGTTCAATTTAAGGTCGTTTCCATATCTTGATTGTTTGTACTTTGACGTAGCTCCCCAATTGTTTACCATTCCGCTGCTACCAATTTTTGGGGGTGCTTACATAGATGGGACGAATTATAGGGTTGTTATTGTCGAGTGTAGACCTAATTCTGTATTCAACCATTGGAAATAACTAAAGTTTTTTATATAATAGTTATGATCTTTACATACTATTCAGGAAATGTATAGGTGACACATGAGGACACTTTATTGGATGGAAAAAGTTGGTTATACTTCTTTGGTTTTAACATTGTTCTTTATAAATCGAGGCTCTTTATACTCAATATGTAACAAACCCTCCTTTTTGACATATGCAGCGGAAGCTAAATTGGGGTTATTACTTTTAATTAATCAACAGTCATAATAATAGAAATGAGCTCAAAAGGTGGACGTTTTGGAAATTTTAGTTATCATTCAATAATATATCAGAGTTTTACAAAAGAAGGTCCCAAAATACATATGAAAACATAGAGTTTGAATGATAACAAGTTGGACGTCCCAAGTCCAATGCCACTTGTGCCATATAGGTTGATCCAATTACCTAAGATAAACATGCACTTAAATAAATAAGTCATCACAAAAATGTTTGAGTGATCGTAAATTCATAGGTTTGAAATGTAATAGTTGAATACAAGTCAATGTAATAGCAATAATTGCAACGAATACAATTATCATGGTAAGCAATATTATATTATTGCACTAAGCTCATGACACCAAAGCCTTAAGTAAATGTTATTCATAAGTTGTTGCCCCAAGCAGGTGCTTTGCCAAACACCCAGAGTTCCTCAAATGAAATGCGTCCGCTGGCCATGTATGTAACAGAACCTGGACGGGGAAGTTCAGTCCTAAAAGATCTATTCATGGCATTCACGCTTACTTCATAAAGTAATTAAAGGTTCATGATAGTGGGGCCTTTTGGCAAATAGAGGTACTTAAGCAATAATATATCAGGATAGCATACAGTTGGAAAATGCTTGCTCCGTATTCATGTTTATAACATGTATCTCCCCACGGAGTTAGAAAACATGTAAAGGTGGGACTATGAACTCACCTTGATAAGGTAGTTGATTGATTTGAAATTTAATTCAAATGGAAGTAAACAGCCTCGTCACGCAACCTGGGGTAATATGTCAAGTCTTAGTTCGATTGTTTATATTTCAAACTTTATTTCGTAAATGATTTTGGTTTATTAGTTCATGAAAACATCGTATCACTGTTCGGGCTATCATAATCCAGAGGCTATGTAGTAAATGTTTGAGGAGCTAGAACATTTTTTAAATCGTAAATCCAGCAACTCGTCAAAACGTCTACCCAAATGAAAGCCCCTCACATGAAATTCCCTAGTAACGTGATACGTTATAGTTTAAATGATAGGATTTTATCTTTTTAAGTTTCTTCAAAAGCTAGTGGATGATAAATTATTAAATAATTGAAACATAATTATTTTATAGTGTTGTCGATCGACGGAATTGGAAAAGACTAATGGTAGGGGTTTTAATAAAATCGAGTATTATAATGTTAAATATATTTTTATAATTAAATATAAAATTTATTACATTTGATACCTTTAAGAATTCAAAAATGATAATATATACCCTTGATATATATTAATTTACAAATTTAAACATTTACTTTATATCTTTAAACATTTAAACCCTTAATTTTGAAATATAGCAAAACAGTCCCTTATAGTTTAACTTTAGAGTAATTACAATTTCAGCCCCACTAATTATAAGTTTCAAGAATGTTACAATATATACCTCTTTGCATGAAACGTTTTGCATTTTAAGTCCAAAATCCATAATTTTTGTATTTTTGATCTAAAAATCAATTTAGAGCTTATAGCTTATCATAATAAGCAAAAATGAGTTGATTTTTAAAGCTTGTGAAAAGAGCTTATGAGCTCGTTAATATCAAAATGGGCACGTTTGGTTTTAGAATCTTAACCCGATGGGTTAGGGCTTTTAGGATTAGTTTCTAAGTTTATAAAAGTGACAAGGGAGCTTATAGAAATAGCTTATTATGACAGCTTATGACTTATAGCTTATTAGATACACGAAATTGGGTTTTTTGGTTTTAAAGGGCGTGTTTGGTTTAGGAAAAACCAACGAGTAGGCTTAGGGTTCTAGGGCTTATTTCAAGTGATCTTAAAGATAAATAGAAGCTTAATAAGATTAGAACAAGCCTTTTAGAGTTTTAAAGGCGCGTTTGGTTTAGGAAAACCAAATGAGTAAGCTTTAGGGTTTAAGGGCTTATTTCATGTGATCATAAGGATATATAGGAGCTGATATATAATATAAAACAATAAATGAGCCTATTGAATGAGTGAAAAAAGGCATACTAGTACACAAATTAATGAAATGGGTCGAAATGAGCAATTTATAACCCGAAGACTTTATGAGATGAATCAAGAGCGTCTTTCTTCTTAACCTTGGCTTCTAAATAGCTTATACTTTCCTTTCTTCTCTTCTATGGCTTGGTTAGATAATGATTTTAAGGTAGTTTTGAGTTTAAATGGTGAATTATGAAAGTGTGTATGTATGCGAGTATATATAGGTAAAGAAAAGGAGTGGTGGCCAAGTTTTGAAGCAGTGGTGGCCAAGTAGACTTGGAGTAGTGGCTAAGGAGTAGCTAGGATGAGTATTAGAAGCTAGGAGGTAGCATGGAGAGGTGTAGAGTGGTAGTGAAGGGTGCGACATTCCAAGGAGGTGACAAAGAGTTACTTGGAGTCCAAGGTGGTAATGGAGGTGGTAGGGTGGTAGCTTGGTGGTGACAAGTAGGTGATAAGGTAGTAGGCTAGTAGGTGGATCATGGTGGAGGGAGGGTGGTTGCTTGGTTTTGGTTAGGACTTTGTTTAAACTAGTTAAGGGGTGACGGGTTGTTTAGGGTTTTGGGTTAAGGTTTTAGGTTTTTAGCCGAACATATAGAGTGAAATAGAGGGAAAACTAACTTAAATGTGGTGCTTGGAGAATTTATAACTTATGTTTAAAATGTGGTACGAATTTGCTATAGAAATTTGGAGGGAAATGAGCCTTTTTGAATTCATGCTTTGTTGGATTGTACAATGAGCTCAAATGAGTTGTACTAGGGTTTAGGAGGGAATTATATTCAAATATTATACATAGATAACTTGTACACTTGTTTTATAAGCTTGTACATTTGTATTGTATGTAAATATTACATATAGCTAGGGTTTTGATATAAACGTTAACGTTTAAAATCCGTTTTGTAATAACCTTTTGAATGGTACGTTAAATAGATACCGTATGGTAAAAATGGAGTTTAAAACATATTGATTGACATATTATAACGTTTACTTGCTATAAACGTTGATGAAATTGGCATTGGTAGGTTGCGTGAGCACGTTTACTTTGATTGTGTAAGTTACGTTACATAATGGGTGGAATAAAGCAAAAATACTCCCGCGAAAATGGTTGAATCTAATTTAATAGATGGAAATTACATTGCATCAAATTTAATATATGGATAATTACATAGAGGAAAATTGTGGGTTGTTATATTTGGTGTCGATGTATCTCTTGATTCTAGATTTCCACTGAACATAATTACTAGGTGCTAACATTGGTGGATGATCTTTACCACCTACTTCTATGATGGCATTGTGAAGAGCATTTGATGTTTGAGTTTGCAAATTGTTATTGGTATTTGACATTTTGATGTTATGAATGGATATCAGATTTTAAGTTTTATTAAGTGATTACAATTTTGGTTTGATATGGAATTCTAGTTTACGGGATTTTACAAGTCTTGATTAAACCGAGAAAAGAAGTGAGACTTTCGCGGGATTTTACTAAATTAAGAAGAAACTGTAAAACTAAAGTAGAATTTCTAATTTTACTTTGAAGTTCTTGTTTATGTGAAGCCCGAAGTTAGTCTCTTCCCACTTGATGCGCGGAAATTAGGGTTTCAAAACAAGGGTTTTCTTTTAGCGATATAACACTGAATTATAAAATTTGACACAAATTGGGTAAACCGTTGCCAAGTTTTCAAGCAAAAAGCTGCCTATTATGCAGAACAAACCGCTGCCATTTTTTGGAGCAAACCGTTGTCACGAAAAAGGTAAATCTCTGTGAATTGGTAATCCGCTAGCAAATGTTAAACCACTGGCTATTGACTAAACCGCTGTTTTAAGATCTTGCCAAACCGCTGTTGTCTAAACCGCTGCCTAATTCTACCAAACCGCTGTTGACTTTTTGAACGGGTAGAGTTTCGTTTAGGCAAACCTCTATGAAGTATAAACCGCTGAGAACCTATTAAACTGTTGTGACAAACCTCGGTGGTAAACCGCTGGCACTACTGACAAATCGCTATCAGTTTTAGGGACCACAGCCAAACCGCGCTGCATGTACTATGTTGTTGTTTGCTTGCTAAAGTTCGACTAACAAACAAAACAAAGTACTACCTTATTCCAAACCGCTGTTAAGAACTAAAAACCATGAAAATAAGCTAGAAAGCCACGAAATAAGCTATTTTACCATGAAATAAGCCACGGATTGCAAAACTAAACTATTTTTAGAGTAAATCAAGAAAGGATGAGGCTTTTAGGTTTTGAATGAGCAAAAAAAAATATACAAGAACCACTAAGCTTAAAACTATGAATAAGCTTCAAATAATCCAACACTAACAAAAGCCGTGGGCTTATTAAGCTTTAAATAAGCTACGTTTTACAAATAAACCACAAAACCAATCACCTAAAACCCCTTGGCTCTTGATACCACATGTTATCCCAATAAGCTAATCCATTACACAACAATAATCTAACCAATACCCATGATAAGCATGGAATAAGTAGAAGAAAAATAGGAAGGAGAGTGAAGAATATTAGATTAGGAAAAGAGAGAGTTTGGTATGATTACATACTTTACAAATGAGAACCAACACCCTCTCCATGTGTGGAGAGGGTTCTATTTATAGTCCCTTCACCCTAGATGGCGTATGAGCTATTCTCTTGGGCCGGGCTTGGCTTATCTTGGGATTTGAGCCCGAAACACGGACAATATTAGCTTAAAGTCCAAGCCCGTTAATCCCGACTAGCCTATTACATAACAACAATAATTACGACAAAGACGACCGATAAAATTCTTGTTCAACTTATAAAAAATAAGGCTAACAGATTCTATGTTATCATTGATAGATATGCTTGTTATTATGATTACCCGTCATACATGACTTGTATGCTTTGTATATATATAAAGTTTAGCTCTATTTATATCTATTATGTTATGTGGATCATGCCTTGTTTCTTGCTTACTTAATACACATGTTTTGGCTATTTGATCCGTGACAATCATTTATTTTTGTTACTTGATAAACAATCTGTGAATTGCTACAAATCCCATGGAACGACTAGACTTACCTAATACTATATTACACTCGAATAGGGTATACTTGCCCGAATGTTGTATTTTTAGTCAAAATCGGTATCTTTAGTTATTATAAATTTAAAGCTGGTAAAAACACACATCAGCCTGTTTGACATGTACTCAGTCAAACCTGGCGGGGAAGTCAATCCCAGTAGATTTATTCATAACATTCGTGCTTACACGAGGTAATTAACGGTTCATGAAACAGGGCGTACTAGAAGTCATAGGTTAATGGATACTTAGACCAATCGGTGAATGAGTAATTTATACTTGCGTTCAAACGTAAAATGAGCAATGCAATTTTCACCCCAAGTAAATAAACACGTAAAATGCAGGGCTATGAAATCTCACCTTGAGTGATGGTATTGACTTTGGAAAAATAAACAAGGAATGTCGTCACAAATGACCGGTATGCAACCTATTTAATTATAGGTCGATTTAGAATAATACAATCGTAATAAAATAATTCGATGTATTTTATTTCTTTATATCACAACCTAATAGTTTAGTTTTAGCTTATTAGTCAAAATAATGATTACGTTAAGTTTACCACTTTTATTATTTTTACAATGACAAAATATATAAAGTTTAGTTAATTTATAAAATAATATTTATAAGGTTTTAAACCGCGTATAAATATTATATAAGTGATGCTAAAATATTTCCTAAGTTTTGTATAGTTCTAACAGACCGAAAATGTCTGAAAATATAATTTTACTATTCATGTCAGGAAAAATAGTATAGAAATTTTTATAACACTTTCTAAAAAATAGTCCAAGTTTGATTGAGAATAATAAACTCGTTTTAGACTTTTAGGCTTCAAAACCGATGACACTTTAGCAAAAAATCATTCCGGACAACATTTTAGTTTTATACTTAAGCCGGTTCGGACTCAAAAATGGTTAAAAATACGAAATAAAATTCTGCCAGCTTTTGCCGAAAAACAGTTTTTGTCAGTATTGTTTCAAATCTAGTTTTGGCCATAACTTCTTCGTTTTACATCCGTTTTTTGCGTTCTTTATATGCACAAAATCATATTAAGATGAACTAACATATTTTAAATGTTTTAACTCAACAAAATGCCCCCAACTTTTTGTTTAAAACTCGCTATCCAAAAGGCATTTTATACACATTAAAACTATAATTTTAACCTTATTTTTACAAAACAACAACCTCTAATCTAACCACTTTAAACTCCTTCACAATCAATGCATCTAAACTAACCTAATCCCATCTAATAATTCTCAACACAATGAATAATTATATGAAATAACTTCTAAACTAAATAAGCTAGTTAATAAATAACAAACTTCACATTTTCATTAATAATCATAAGTTTGTAGTGTTCTTGATTTATTTGCACATGTTTATAAAGTCTACTAGTTGGTGATATAATATATTTTCATGATGTTCATGTATGCAAATACAATATGTAAGCATAGAAACATGTAAGAATATAATCAAATTATATGAAAATCAAAAGAGTAATGTAGAAGGCTTACAAAGCTTATGATCAAAAGAAACCATAGTTTTTGATTTTAACCTAAAATCCTTATCAAAAACCCAAATCTTGATTTATGAACCCTAACTTAGATCTTGAAAACCCTTGCTTAAAATAGAAACCCTAACTTGCAATTCAACTTAGAACACCTTAGGTGATACCTTTGATTACACTTGTATGCTTGTAATATCAAGAAAATAGAAGCTATAAAATTTTCTTATGGCTTATTTGGTTCCGTGGCTTATTAGAGAGGAAACAAGAGAGATTTTTAAGATTTGCAAGTGAGAAGTAAAGTGAGAAAGACTAGTTGTAGTTCCTTTTATACTTAAAATATCTAGGAGAAAAGTTTACATTACATCCATCCTCTTAAATGGGGGGGGGGGGGGAGTGGCGTTTGTAAGGGATTGACATCGGGGGATGGTCTTGTGTAAGTAGTAGCTAAAGTGTGTAAGAAATTCTTGAAAAAGATGGCAAATCTAGCACATGGTAAATATCTGGTAAAACTTAGTATTGTTTTGTGTTAGATTATGTCTATAATCGGCCATGGCTATATTGGTATTGTTGGAAACACAAAAAGTGTCGGTCACTTCCAAGTTGTAATAAGTCTTAGCTCGTAGTTTATGTAATGATTAGATTAGTAATCTAGTCCGGCCCAAGACCCATGGGAAGCCCATCATAGACCATGGGTCGGCCTATAGGAAGTATATAAGCCCCTCTCCTAGCCTTGGAGAGGGTTGGTTGTTCCATTTGTTACATTCCATCTAATAAACATCATCCATTCTGTCCATTCCTTCTCTCTAACATCACAACCCACATCTCACTCTTGTTCTTGGTTTGATCAAAAGATTACATGATTCTACAATTGGTATCAAGAGCCATGGAGTGGTGTGTTTAGTTTTTGTGTTTGATTTGTGTTCAAAAACCTTTACAAAGAGCAAAATAGTGATTCAAAATTTTTTGGCTTAAAAACCTTAAAGTTTTCATTTTTATTGTTCCTATAGGGTTAGTAACACTAGTTGTACAAGATTTTTTTGCAAAAAACCATTTAAAAATGTGTCTTTTTGAGTTTTGAAAATTTGGGTTTCGGAGTAGTTGGAACCGAACGAGTGAACCGAACGAGTGAACCGAACGAGTGAACCGAACGAGTGAACCGAACGAGTGAACCGAACGAGTGAACCGAACGAGTGAACCGAACGAGTGAACCGAACTAGTGAACCGAACTAGTGAACCGAACTAGTGAACCGAACGAGTTTGTTTAGTTGGAACCGAACGAGTGAACCGAACGAGTGAACCGAACGAGTGAACCGAACGAGTGAACCGAACGAGTGACAACCGAACTAGATAAAAAAAAATTTCTTGATTGGGAACCAAACTAGTGTGCACCGAACAAGATCAACCAAACTAGTAACCTTAGTTGGTACCGAACAAGAAGGACCGAACTAGTTCATCTTTAACAACGAACTGAAGCGACCGGAATAAGGACATGAACTAGAAGGACCAAACTAGAAGGGACCGGAACTAGAGGACCCAAATTTTCAAATTTCTAAAATTTATACGGTTCTTTCTGTGACTTGTAGTATATTGGATATCATAACATAAGCAAGAATGATTGGGTTGGCTAATTATCTAGAGAGAGAAGTGATGCTTTCTTAGCGAGAGAAAAAACCAAATGAAAGTTTTGTGATAAAATAAAACAACCAACCCTTCCCTTGGCTGGAAGGGGTTTATATACATACAGTGTTTATGCCACAATAGCTTGAGTATGGGCTTACAAGTGGGCTAAAGGCCCGACCCAATACTATTAGTCATACGCTTACAATTAGACAACGAGCTATGCTATTCTAGATTATACACGGGGTGACCGAGTCTTTTTCATAATCCTAACAATCTCCCCCTAAGGGAGGTCACCCCAGAAAATGCATTATGAATTCTAGCATTCTACTTCATTGACCTTCTGTATGTAGCTCGAAGTCTTTGATTCTTCAATCTTTGATGTCCTTGTACATTATGTAGTGAACTTTGAGATTTGTCCCTTAGGCTTGTGCGATCTTTGAGCTTTCTTTGAGATCAACATCCATCTTAAATCTCTTGATCTTCCTTGTTGGGTAGCATTACCTTCATGTGACGTTGTGACTTTCGCGGACGGCTTGCTCACAATTTTCCTTGATCATGGTCAATTACTTTTCAGTGTGTGGTAGCTGTGTTATAGGTCTCTTTGGTTGTCATGGGGTCTTTGATTGAACACATTAAGTATGAGCATGGGGTGTGAATATGATTTCCACTGGAACGAGGTATCTCCATGTCACATAACTTATTTCCTGTAATAAAACAGTTAGCAATAAAGTGTGTGGACGAATTTGGCTTTGTCATTCACGAGTCTGGTTGGATTAACCTCCGGATTCCGTGAGGACCGACCTGTGATAGGTAGATTCATCTAAGAAGAATCTTCCTTGAGACAGGATTTCTTTGTATAAGTATCAGATATTGATGTGAAACCCATCAAAATCTCCATACTTGCCTGTTCTTGTATCGAACGTCTCAAAGTAGACAACCACGATAGAGTGATTCGGTTAGTTACTAATCTTACGATTATAGAGAAAAACTTGATTTGAAAATCATCGACGTGTCGTTTGAGAAAGTATTTTGTGAACTTCGAGAGTGTTTTGCTAGCAATTAAAAATCAAATTTTCATTAGAAATCATTTGTTTTGAAAGAAGTTCAAAAATTGATGTGCTAGAAAATCAGTTCGTTGAGCACATCAAGCGGTTTTCAAAATGAGTCGTCAAATTCATAACCTGGACTCTTTGATTCACAAAGAATTCGCACCATTCGTTGCTTTCCATTTGTCACAAGTTTTAATCCTTAGTGGATTCTCAATATGTCACATGCCAAAGAGCTTGTTTGATGTTGGCCTCTAGAAGATTTCTATCTTTTTTATGAGTATTTTCGTATCACTCGGATGTTCTGGCCATTACCGTGAGGAGATTGACGAAGGACTCTTAAAATCTTTACATTTGTCAACAGTGTGTGAAACTAGCGCCTATATGGATAAGTGTCTAACGGAGACTTTTGGATGATCCCCAAGGCTCTAGACTCAATAGTGCATTTTTGGTTTTAGTTGGTCGGAGGCTGGAGCGGACTGCCACCTTTTCAATATCGACTAAACTCGGAGTGGAAGGACGATTGAAATTGTATTGATCTCAGTGTTACAGAAATGAAATAAGAAATCCTTTGAGGGATCTTGAGTAGGCTAGGGAGGTTGGTGCAGCGTATCTGGTCCATGATACTTGTCTTCAATGTCAGCAATCAACCATGTGATTCTGACAGCATATGTATTGACCCGGTTTCTGCCTAATGTTTAAGGAGGGCTGCTTTCTTTTCACCCTTTATCTTAACATTTCTTTTTCATTCTTCAACCCCTTCAGTGCTTACCGAGACTTCATTACTAGTACCTTGTTATGTTTATTCCAGTACTAGCTCTATCTCAGTCTGTACTATTCCCTTATTCTCATACTCCTTTTGTAATCATACCTAAGGACTTCTACACTAACTAGTGAATTGTCCCTGGGTAGATCCCTCCGGTTCTGGCAGGATCGTGGGAACGAGTACCTAACCTTACCATCCTTATAACTCCTGATAAGTTGATTACAGGGTCGGTCTTAGGTATTTCCACGACATCATCATATACCAATTCGATCCCTTAATGTGTACATCGTTATTCAAAATGGTTTAGTCACATATAGAGGAGCCTTACACTTGAGTTTAAAAGAATCACATTTTATATCAGAGATTTCTTAAATTAAATCACAATTTTCTCTCCCGAGCAAAAATTTCAAATCCGTTGAGATTTTGGGTCTCAATTGATTTAAGTTTAGGAAAATTTGGGAGAAAGTGTGTCAGGTTTATATAATCCGAATATGAAACATATAGTTACTTAATATACAAGCCTAAGTTACAGTTTTAGTCACTACATATAATTACATATTACAAACACTTATAAGATATATACCTCATTTTGTTTACTCTTTAGTAACCGGTAGTCGCCTTCTCGAATCCGTCCACTAACAGAGCTCTCCAGATTCCAAAAGATACGTCATGTCTTTAGCCATTTCTGGATAGCGAACATGAACTCCTTGCTTCTGACAAAGTCTTTCTGCGTCTAAAATCTTGTATTCATCCCTGGATTTGTCCTATTGATATGACTCTTGACTCGGTAGTCTAATGCTTCATCGATCATTGTAGGTTCCATCATTGAACTTGTGGATTCTTGAACCTGCATAATCATCTGCACCACGCTATCTGTCTTGAATGTAACTGCCCCTAGGAGAGTCTATGACTGTGTTGTCATGCTTGAATTTCAAATCCGGTGGCAGGTCCATAAGGTTTGGTGAGATTTTACTACATTGGTAACTCTCAAAATAATTACCCAGCTGAAAGTCTTTACGCGTTGTCGGATAACCAATAGTTTCTTGTCCAGAGGTTGATCGCAGTAGTGGGAACTTTTTGTCATCGGAGAAAGATGGTTCTAGTGGCCTTGAAGATTTAAACAGTACAGGATCTTCAAAGTCACTGGGTATATTATTTGAAATCCCTTTTCCGTGATGTACATATTCTTTGAGATCAGCTCGACGATAGGATGATCTTTTTATGTATCGTACCCACACAGTGAGAAGAATTCGATTTGGACAACACTTAAGATACGCATGTGAGGTTTCGACGGCTCTGCGGTCACCCTTCAGATGAGAATCTGTCAATGTAGATCGTTGTCTTGAAACCACGTGAGAGATTCCATACATGCAAGCGATGTCATATGCACTTCCTCTTCAATCAGACTGATCAGGTACCAGTTGCTCTAGCCGACATCGATAGAGCCGCCTTCATCTTTGAGATAGACAAGGCTGTCTGCCAATCTTGCGACCGCATATCGAAGATACTCCAGATCTTTGTTGAAAAAGAAGTCAGATTGGATGGTAATATGACCTCGGTTGACCACTATGTGGAAGTGTGTCTCTGCTTGCTAAAACATTGTTCTTAGTATTGCATCATCCTCTTTATCGGTGAGATCTTGTGCATTCCTTCATCTGGAACTGAGATTAACTTACATTCGGATGTATGACTTGACAATTTCATATGCAGGGCCTTCCAGGTCTTTAGGAGTGAGTTCAGAGATTCCTTGTCGTTTACAATACCAATCCATAAATGTCGCGATATCACCGGTCTGAGCAAGTAATGAGTTCTCTGGTGGAGGTACATATGTAGTCTTTAGAGCAGAGGCCCAGTTGTTAGTTGGTACAGGCAAATCAGATGACGGTATGGTCCAGGCAGGTTCCGGAGAAGCAGGTCGATCTTCAGTGAGAGGTTTCCACCAACTCTGCCTCAAGTTGACTGTAGGAATATGATCATGTCCTACCTCTTCACCACTAGAATATGCTTGTTCATCTGCAGTGGTTTCATCATCCATATAAAGATCATCAGGAATCATTGTAATTGAAGGTTTAATCCGGGTGTCAGTCGTTGTCCAAGCAGAGTATTCAGCTAAAGCAGCTGTCTTTGAGGAACTTGGGGCTGCGGTGCTTGTTGACTGACCTCCCTGATGAGTGGATGAGGACGGAGGTGGTGGAGGAGGAGCTTGAGCAGAATCGGAGGCTCCGGTTGTGCCAGAAGCCCCTGATGCGCCTGACGGTGGTGGAGGAGGAGGTGGTGGTGAAGGTGGCGGGGACCAGGAGATTCTTTGGAGCTCTTGCTTACTTTTCTTCTTAGTTTCCTCCTGAGCCTTATCAACATCGAAGTCCTCACATTCATCACGACGGATGGAGTCCTGCAGTGCTTCATATGCTACTCGGTGAACAGCATGTCCCTTGTCATAGTTCTCCTCCAACATGCGTTGGAGCATAATTTCCTTCATGTCAGACGTAGGGAGATCCTTGAAGCGAGCACGAAGAGGAGCTCTCATTGCATGCTTTACTGATGAGATAACCACCTCCTTAACTGATTCATTAATCTTTCGGTCAATCTCCTGTGAATCAATAAACTCCACCGTCTGCTCTCTGATCATTTTGGGTAAGTCCATAGTTTCCAACTTATTGATCCTGCTCCCCTGCTTGTCTAAACGTTCTTCCAGAGCTTGATTTTCTTCTACTAGATTCGCGATAAGCTCTTCAAGTTCACCCATACGTTTGATGATGATGGGATCTGACGGACCTTGTTGTGGTTGAGGTGGTAGTGGAAGAGTTGTTGTTGTTGTTGCTGAGGTTGTGGTTGTGGTGGTTGGTAATGGCCAATGACATGGGAGAAATCGGGTCTAGGCACGGGACCGATCACCGGTGATGTCATAGGAGGGATGTAGTGGTGTCTTGTGATAGTGATGGACACCATTGATTCAGCCTCAGTGTCTGCTGTCGTTTTCTCATAATTTGGCTTCTGACGGTTTATCATCAATGAATTGATCGCCATAGCTGAAGTCCTTGGTTAGGTGTTGAAGAAAAGACAACGTCCCTGTAGAGCTGACAGATTCCTCTGGAATCATTTGTTCATCAGCTGTCAGCTTGAGATTCTCTTACACTTTAGGGTATGGAGTGGCTATGAATCCTTCATTCCATATGCTCAGGTTGTGTGAAAAAAATGGAGGATCAGTGATCTCAACATCGAGTGTTCAAGGTTTTGGTCAGCGACGAACACTAGGAGTTGGTAAGGTTGAGATTCAGCAACATCATCAGGGTTTGGTCCAGCCTGGCCTTCATCTAGTTTACCAGGGTCTGGTCCAGCCTGGCCTTCGTCTTGAGCCACTTCTAACATGAAGGCTTTTCATCATCGACAGTTGTTCCAAACCACCCCATTGCCAGATAATCTAAGTTCAACATAAAGGGAGGAAGACTCTTCATGGCCCGCTGGTTTAGATGGTACGGGAGTATGTCTCTGAAGATATTCTTGTTCAGTCGGACTCTTTTTCTAGTAGTCTGAAGGTGTGAGACTGAGCAACTTGTTCTTCACCTACTTTCTCTTTCCCCTTTCTCGGCACCTCTGGCAGTGGTTGAAGTTTCCCAGTATCAGTTTCCCTAAATACCACAGGGGGAAAAGGACCTTTTTGAGTTGGGTAAGCATCCGTTAGGCTCTCTTGCAGAACCTTTTCCAGAATCTCTTCCTCCGTGTCTTCAAGTCTGGGTTTAGCAGCCGGAACCCCTTCATCAATGAACTCATCCACTAATTGCTTAGAACTTTTGGCAGTTCTCTTCTTTACCACTTTCCCTGCCTTAGCTCGTTTGGCAAGTGGTGGGGCCTCCGACGACTCTAACACCGGCTTGCGCTTCTTCTCCTGAGGTTTGACCGGTGCTGGTTTAGGCTTCTTGGATGAAGCTTTGGGTGGGGGCTTCGTAGGTTTGATTTGTTGGTGGGTTTTGTTTGGTTTGTTTTGTTGGCTTTGCTGGCTTGGGTGCTGGAGAATCAGGATCACTCACTTTTCACCTCGCGAGGTATTGTTGATGCTGCACTTTTTTCAGTTACGCATCAAAATATCGCTAGCACATTCCTAGATTGACATCTTTGATGAGGTCTTCAGGTATAGTCATTTTCTCCGAGAATTCCCGTTGTGGTCCCCTTAGCGTGAACTTGAGCCACCGCTACCCTAGCCCGTCACTAGCGCTCCTCAGTAGGCAGATGGAGTGGACTCAGGTCTTGGGTGGAAGTTGTGTAGCCATTGCGACACGTGTACACTACTATTATCAACTTATAGCCGTGTATCCGGATACTAAGGATCAGAATGATAGTCGCTATCTTCTTTCCTTGAAATTGCTGTGCCAGATTCCTCTTGTCTTCTATGAAATTATGGATAGACTGAGTATATTATTCCCACATCCTTTCAACATAATCAATGTGAGCTCGATTCACTAAACTACCCACAAAGAATTCTTGTAGCACTGGGGCTCTTGGTCTTTCAAATCCTGAAGTCTTTCCCGTAAGGCACAGATTGATGATTGTTATGAGTGCCCTCCATGGTTGGAACATGTCGTTAGTGGTGACATTTGACAAGTGTATGACTTCTCTTGGATAACCCAACTCATTGACAAACTCGATAAGCGTATCAGGAGTCGGAGGAGGAGAAAAAGCCTGGTTTTTATCGACTGGCGTGATCTGAAGAGCGTCTCTGAGTGTGTCTTGAGTGAGATCAAACCATTGCTCGTCCAGTTGACACTTATAACTCCCGGCTTTACTGTCAAAACAAATAGTATCCCAGAATTGTTGAATATAGATAGCCGGTATTGTTGATGACGCTGTAAAAGCTCTGAAGAAATTTGTTTGCTTGAGAATATCCACAGCAATCTTGAAAATTGGGCTGGGTTGAGATTTTTCTTCATTCAGATAGCAATTGCTTTTCCCAATTGGCACCCATCGAATGCGTGGTAAGATCTGTTCATCTGTACGGACGGGTGGTGCCATTGCGGGTGCATGTTCAGCATTAGCCATTGTATCTGCACAGTTACAATCACAGAGGAAATAACATGCAGATAGATCTTGTTAGATGTAAGCTGATGCACGGATGTTAAGCACGTATGCACAAGATTCAAGAGAAAGGACTCTTAGATCGTGTTATGATGTAAATCAGTGAGTTTGGCCAACTCTTGAATCAACGGATGTTAATTCATCAAAGAGAGGAATAGACATACCGATAGAACCACAAGACTCAATGGCAATTGACAAACTATGCTGGACAAGACGCAATTGATAATACACTCTAAGCAAAACTTAATCTATGACAAGACCAAGTCCCAAAACGCAAGGATTTTGAAAAGTACAGATTCAAAACATAACAGATTCAAAACGCAAGATATCAAACGCAAGTTAGCAATACGCACGATATCAAGCGCAAGATATCAAGACGCAAGATATCAAAACGCAAGATATCAAAATGCAAGATATCAAAACGCAAGGTATCAAAACGCAACTAAGTAAAAATCAAAACGCAGTGATTATTATAATCTAAAATGGTCAAAATGCAACCCCCCCAAAATTTTTGAAATAAGGAGCTTTAGGTTTTCAAGATTAAAAAATTTCGTCGTTGCCAATACGCAATGATTGCGTTTGTGCCCCTGTTAAATATTAAATGACTTTAAATCGCAAGTTTATTTCCAGAATCTCAAATCGCATCTTCATTTTGATTAAGCAAAAGCACTAAGTACCATTTTAAAGCAAATCGCACTGTTATATTATCAAGTGCAATCTATTCACAAATCAAAACAGCAATCAATAATTATTTTCAATCGCAACCAAGAACCTACTATCAAAACGAAACATGAAACGCAAACTCAAAATGCAATCAATAAGTAATTATCAAATCAGCACCAAGAACCTACAATCAAAACGCAACATGAACGTAAACTCAAAACGCAATCAAGCATTAATTATCAAATCGCAACCAAGAACCTATATCAAAACGCAACATGAAGCAAACCAAGCATTAACAAACGAGTATCAATTTCGCCTATTTAACAAACGTGTATTAATTATCAAATCGCACCTGACGCAACCAAGACCTAATTTATTCAACGATATCAATTAGCTTAAAGGGCAACCCACTACTCGAAAATCATAAGGAAACTAATGGAGGAGGTGGGGAATTCAATTCAAGCATTAACAAAGGCATCGAACACATAAGAAATGTAAACCAGTTTATTAAAAACACAAAAACAACATAACAGTGACTCGAAGAGGTAATCACACGAGGGTCTACAAAAACACACATTTTAACGATTTTTAGATCATGATGTTAAAGATAAAGAGTGAGATAGTGATTAACAACGTTGAGTGCATGTTACCTAAGCGAAGAAACACACTAGAAATCACAGCTTAATCAAAAACGCATTAGAGGACTTGGAGAGAGAATAGTTGAAAAGGTTTGACTAGATATGTGGGTTTTGACCAAGTCAAAATGCAACACCAATAAGTACCTTGTTACACCTTTCATCATTTGACATAATTGGTCCCTCTCCTTCTTATTTCTAATTATGTAAGGTAAATTACACCAATGGTCCCTCACTTTTCATATTTCTTTAACGTTTAGGGATACATAATAACTAATGGATTGATTAACTTTGGGGAAATGACACAATTGGTCCTTTCCATTTAATAAGCCTAGGATATAGTTAGCACATAAAATAAGATCTTAAAGAACATTCATTGGTCCATATTTGAACCATGTTGAGGCAACTATAGTTTAATCTCCACTTAATCCATAGCCTCGTTAGTTACCAAATCTTGTGTGTTGAAAAATGCCTGATAGATGTCATGAATTTGAAAAAAAATACTCTCCCCCTCAATCAATGACCCGTTTTCTATTTAAAGATCTGTAGTCATTGATTGAGTGTCAAATTAATGAAAATCCAAGTCCGATTGATTGTCAAAAACAACATTAAGCCACCACGTGAAATCCAAAATTGTCTGGAAGAATCATAGATGGAAAATTATCAAAGTGATAACAGAAGACTTCACTTTTAATCAAGAATAATGCACTAAAGCTATACATTAGATCGAGGTTGCAGGATATAAAAGTAATCCATGCCCGGGAGAACATTAATCACACGTTGTTAGGTACAGCCGTCTTTTGGCGAGTGCTATTCCTTATTTGAAAAGGGGTTGCAGTGGAATAACTGCAAGCCATTAAGGACATGTTTTGAAAGGTTTAAAACTTCCGTTTGAGGCTTCATTTAAAGACCGTGTCAATATTGAATGGACATTTCTAGGGACCGTAATGTTACGTAAAGGAAGACATGTCTTGAAGAAAAAACTATTTTTGGACATTTTATTTCTGATTTTTATGGATTTTTTTATGTTTATATTTTTGTATTTTTTTCTTTTTGGGGTTTAAGTGTGTACATATTTACATAGCGATATTTGATCAATCGTTATCATCACTGATCATCCTGATGACTTTTGAGTGTTCGGCTTCATACACTTCATTGCCTAGCTTGGGAGAATGAATTCAAATCGTTCTCTGGGCAGCGCCGTAGTAAATATATCCGCAGTGTACTCTGGCCTCACGAAAATACAACTGCAATCATCTTTTTCCACTTTGGTCTTCTGATGAAAAAAAAAAACTAACGATGTCGGATGTCGATGTGTTAGTCCTGGAGTGCTAAACTTTGTTGCCAGCAGAGCTATGGCATCTTGTGTCACAGTACTAGCCTCAATTCCCTGTAATCTGTGGTGACTTTAGGCGTACATTTATGCGTACTAGTAAAGACGGAAATAATGCCAATAATCTGATCAATTGACCGACCGCATTCCATAGGATTTGGGCACAGCAACCAGACATCTGCGATGTATTCAGGCTTGTAGACGAGTTGACTGTGCTAGTTTGATTTCTTTGATGACCATCTGACTAAACTTTATCACTAAGGAACTGAGCACTGCCAAGATGTTCTTCTGGCGAAGTTTTTTAGTGTCTTGACAACCTGCTCATGATCTGACGTTATTGCTTTTGTTAGTGCCATAGGTGTCTTTCGGATACCGAAGACCATAATTGATGGATCCTTAGAATACCGAAAGACCCGTTTTTAACTGCTCTAAGGTGCTTTTTTACGTGGCTAGATTGATATCTAGCACAATGCACACAACAAACTTACTAGGTAGGTCTTACTGGCTGATGTGAGGTACATCTGGGACCCATCATGCTGCGATATTTGTTTGGTCAACAGGGGGTCCCTGAGAGGTCTTCATAGTTTCTGTTCGTCCCCCATCGGACGTGTCAACGCAGGTCACTTTTAGAAGATCAAATTTCTTTAAATCTCATTTCATATTGATTGATTTAATGAAAAATGTCTCTGGATTTTGAGAGAAATTTTGTATAAAGCTAGAAAAATGATATTTGACCCTTCATCGACATTTGAATTTAGAACTCATTTCATTAGAAAAAACCGGTCAAATCTTGGGGTCCGGTCGAGGCAAAGTATTGATATCATTCAAACATATATTGAACATGAGAGTGTGTTTGCCTATTTTTACCGAATGAACAGGTTGGGATGGAGACACCCTTGGAGAATTCCTTGGCCAAAAGAAACTTTGACAAAGGGTCTTACATGCCCGGGGAGCTTCGTTTTATAACCGGTAAAATGCTTCTACAGGACGATAGACATTGATGTAGACGTTCTGGGTCAAACAAAGCCTTCCGGTTGGTGGAATAGACTTCTTCTTTGAGCTCGCCATTTTTAAGTATTCAGTTATCAAGTCCATTGATAAACTGACATTTTTTGTTGGCGGGGCATCGGCAATGAATATCCTGATTGGCTTCAAGACGAGCAACCGGGGCGAAGGATTCTTCAAATCTAAGACCTTCTTCTATGGACGAAATCCTTTTGCTACAAGACGTACCTTGTTTATTGAACACAATCACCATACTCGTTCAAGTTTCGACTTATAAATCATGAGAGCAATAATCATCGGCCACTGTCTGGAGGTGTGTATATTTCTTATACGTTAGTCGATCAAATCATAGATTTTCTGTCTTGCATGCTTGAAATCAGCAGTCTTCAGTAGCTCAGATTTGAAGTTTTTTTCGTTTCGGACTTTGGACAGTACGGAATTGTAGAAGCACCACAAAGCATCCGTAGCAAGCTGTTTCCGAGTGGATACCGATCGAGAGGGATTCCTAATAATGTTATCAAGAGGATGCGGAGTCGGTCCATTACGGTTTATGTTATGAGGTTGAGTGGATTGGTTGAGTTCTTTTGGCATTCATGATTTCCAATGATGATTTGAAGCTTTAAAGGTTGGATCTGGGGCGAACATATTAATAAATGGTTTGGGATCAGCTGTAGCAAATGGATTAACTTCTGCATATTGCTCACCTGCCTACACCACGATTGTATCCGAAGAGGAATGATGATCAATAGTGATGCATATATGACTTCCCGTCCACCCACACATAAAAATCATGGTGCGTCGAGATCAATTGAAATACACATGATGGACATCTGTAGAATGACCGGGGTCTTGTTACTGACATTAGGAATAGGATCCTGACGGTTACCTGGTGGATTAAAATATTCATTCAGAACATAGGTTGGAATACATCTCCATTTCTTTTAAATTTGTGGGAGGTACATATGGTCTACGAACAGTGTGCAGGATTGGGTAACTGAGCCCTGAACTGATGGGTCCAAGCATCAACAGGTTAGGAGCGGGTCTGGAGTGGATTGTACAAGAGACATCTGTCAAGTCATCTCATCGATTGAAACTTGAAGTTTCCAGATTTATCGGGTTCGTTTGTTGCAGCTTCTGTAACCTTTTCTACTCGGTGCATATCCAATGAAATTCCAATATCAGCCCTTGGTTGTATTTTTCCAAGGTTTCGCTGTTCATTTGTAGAGGTAACAAGCGCACCAAAGACCCTGGGAAAAATGTGAGCTCGGGTTCTAATTGTGTACTAGCTCATATGGGGTTTTGGTCGTGACGTGTGTGTATAAGGGAACGGTTTTGGGTTTTATTTTTTGTAACAGGCAGTAGCCATGCTTCTGCCTAACGAAACATGGGTGCCTTTGAGAAGATTAGCATTGTCCGAGCTGGCCTCAACAAGGATTCGTTCCGTTCTATCGACAATGCCGTTTGCTGTGGAAGTCTTGGTACTGTTTTTGGTGAAAGACTTCCAACGCTTTATAATAATCATACAGAGTCTTGTTGACAATTTCCGTTCTATTGTCGGTGCGGATAAATAGTATAATTTTGTTAAGACCGATTGTTATGTGCTTTCAAAAACTTGAAGACAACACGTTGGAGTTTCATCCTTTGATCTTAAAAAACTTTAACCCAGTAACCGGAGTAATCATCGACGATTACCAAGATGTATTTCTTCCCATTAATAGTTTGCACACGCATCGGTCCACATAAATCCATATGAAGGGTTGTTTAGAACTTCCAAATTAGTGTTTTCAGTTTTGGGTTTCGTGGGTTATGCTTTTTGCTCTTTCCTAATGACATGCAGAACAAAGATTATCTTTTTTCAAAAATTCAATTCTAGGTAAGCTCTGACAAGGTCTTTCTTGCAAGATTCATTGTTGGTAACGAGTTCAAGTGATTTAAACGCCGAGGCCATACATGATTTATGCTTGGGAGGTTTGGATAGCAAGCAAATTAGGGAGGACTTCATCATGTCTTCAACAGAAATAGTGTATAAATTAGAACCACGGGAACCTTTAAGTAATTCAACACCATCCGTATCACGAACATAACAAGAATGCTTTCTGAAGGCAACTTCTAAATCCGAATCATAAAATTGACCGACAGAAAACAAATTATGCCCCAGTCCTTCCACGTAGTATACCTTGGAGATTACACTATCACCAATGACATAGTCTCCATAACCCATAATAGCACCAAAGTGGTCATTCCCGAATCTAACTGTCCCGATAAACTTTTTTCGGATATTCATGAGCTTGAGCATCCCCTTATCATTGTTTGAAACAGCCTGAGTCCAAATACCAAAGGACGATTTGTACGACCTGCATTTGAAAACAGACAAAGATGGAGAGTTTGGAAAATTGGATCCCCAATGTTGGTTGGGTTCCGATTGGTTAGCACAAGTTTAATGGCTGACATTTTGTAAGTTTAGTAAACCTAGTATAAGGGCACTGATACACTAGGGTGATGTTCTTCTGTGGGTTATTATCCATTAATAACCCAACATTGTTAAGTGTTTTGCCAGTTGGTTTCCAAATTTGTTTGATATGTTTAGGTTTCCACACTTGTGTAACTTGTTTAGGTTTCCAAACTTGCTTATCATGACGCACATCATTTTTAACATTGAGGATCCATTCAAGAGTGCAAATAAGGAACAATAACATATATCATGATTAGCCGAAAATAACACATTTTGTTACAAGGTTTGGCACACAGAATGAGAATTCGAATTTAATTTCAGTACGCTTTTAGAGCTAATCTAGAATCAAAATGATTCGTGGTTTTAAGACTGAGATTCTAATTGTCCTAGGTAGGTATTCTACTTTCTTTAAGCTGTCACTTTTAGCTGGCGGGATCCTATGTTTCTTGAGTATGCTCCTAGGCTGAGATCCGCTAGCATCAGTGGCATCTATTACTCCTGTAAGAGGAGCACAGGGAATTTGACTTATTGAGTGTGCATTGCTCTACATGTTTGTGTGTCAGTATACTTGATGTGTCGCCAATTTGGTCCTTAAAGGTACTTGCTTTTTCCTAAGGGTGTGTGCCATGCTTTCTTATCTTGTTGATTAAAGACCCTTTGGATAAGGTGCCAAAACACATATTTCTAATAGTTCCTGAGAATGCTTAGTGTAAAGCAAGCAATGCGAGTGATCTATCTATAAGGTTTTTAAACTTTGGCTTCTTTCCACTATTTTCACGATCGATGTATCTACACTTTCCTAAGATGCCTGAGATAAACTAGATGAACTTCCCTATTGTTCCTATTGCGAGGGGGAATAGGTCAAATCTATTAGCATACTTCATGGTGCAGTACTTTTGTTTTTTAACCTGAGTTGTAGTGACAACATAATGACCGTTATTTGTAGTTGGGACTTTAGACTTTTATTTTTCATTTTTATAGGGCATGTTATCTTATTTTGTATGGCTCTAGCACGCTTAATCTTGATCGAATTCATATAATTCCTTGTGTGCTGCTTTATCTTTGCATTTTTGCCTAAAGCTCATTTTATTCTTGATACCATTAAACTTTTCAGTTAATTGTGAGATCAAAAGTCTCGGGACCTAAATCAAGTGTCTCGGTATAGCATCATACGGGTTCTCTTAAGTTGAGATATGTGCATTTTAGCTTTTGGATGACGTTGGTCTTTTCCTTGGAAGGGAGAAGCTTTCATTTGAACGATCACAAAAACGGGGGTGGAAGTTTTTTTTTTTTTCTTTTTTTTTTTTTTAAAATCAGGGAGTATCATTAACGGATGAGACGGGTTTTTATTCTGAAAACTATCTTTTAAGGTTTTGATACTTTAACTGGTAAGTTTAGTGATTTACCTCAGATTGGAAAACCGGTTTAAAAGTTCATTATAATTACCCTTACAGAAATTATTACGTAAATTAGAAAGCTCTACTTCAAGTTCCAGACAACGGGCTTTGACAACATTATGAGCCTTTTGCATTTCAGTAAATCTAGATACATTAAGCTTAGAATCCGATGCAACATAAAACACTTCTTTAGACAAGCTTATCAGCGATATATTATCATGTTCAATACGAAGGTTTTTCCATTCAATTATCATGTTTCCTTCAACTTATACTTTTGACAAGTTCAGCTTTCCAACTCATCAAAGGCCACCACTCATTTCTTTAACTTCTTTTGTAAGAGCCTTTTGAATGCCCTCAAAATGTTCTTGAAGAGTTTTGAAAAATGGAATGACCTCCGTGAGGTAACATGTCTTGGTTTGTTCAAAACCCCTTTCCTCTTCAGTGATCCCAGTTGGTGTGATTCTCTTTTTACAGGTTTTCTCAAATTCGGAAAAAAGTTGTCTAAGTGTAAAAATGTTAATTTTCACTTGACTTTTGGTTGGAATAGCACTCTTGGGGACAAGGCGTTGCATGTGTATTTGGAGAGGATTTCACAGTCAACGGCTTTGATTGTTGGTGTTTGCTCTTTGAGAGCTTCAGTTTTCATACTTAACAATAACTTGAGACCAATATATTGTTTTGGGTTTGTAGGTCAGTTGTTTTGTGGTTTGAAAGGTTGCCAAAAAAATTCTCTTTGAGTAATTAGGTGGTGTGTATTGACTCTTATTAATCCACTCATTCATAGCTTTCATTTTTTCATGCATTTCTTCTAGAAATTTCCAGTAAGTTTAGGGTCTCCTCCCCGTCACGTACTACGGCCGTGTGCATGATTGGGTGTGATAAGTTACTGACCACTATATAGGGCAGCTGAGCTTGCGTTGCAACGATGTAGACATAGGGGGTTCTGTAGCCAATGGCTACTTATTTACTTCATCATATATAAGGACCTAGGTTTCACATCATGTTGAATGTTGAATGGACTGGCCTTGTTTGAATAGGTTTATCCTCGACCTTACCTTTTAGAGATTTTATCGTCTAAAATTTTCATGGTTTTATTTTCTTTCTAAGTAAAATCCTTTTTCAAAGATGTAACTTCATTACATTAACCTTGTTATGTTGGAATGGTAGGAGGACAAGTTGCAATTTTACAGAATGAAGGTTCTTTTTCAAATTCTCTTCCATAATATTACGGTCACATATAACTTTCTTAGTTGCTCAACAAACTTTTGTTTCTCTTTCTGTTATTTTCAAAATGTACGGTCTTTTCATACAGTTCAACTTGTTCCTTGTATATTGCAAGTTTAGCATTTAATGAAGTATTAGCTACTGTATATGTTGGTGCTTTAAAGACAGATTGGGCTTTAGGCTCATGTAAATCATTATCTATCATCACGTACATATCATTTGGAACCGTTTAGATGCATTGTTTTGTTTCAACGGGCACTGAGTTGTCTGTACTCCTGGATATTATGGAGTCATATTACTATCACGTATAATCAGCAATTGTGGAGTCCAACAAACGTAGCTTAGGTTTTTTGATACATCGTCGGTATCCCGTGTTCTTCTGATGTTCACAAATAGCATCTAAAAGTGATATGGTTATGTACTCAGATAAGTTGTTCCGAATCATAAGATGGAATCGGTTTTCATCACACACTTGGATCTATGCGGGATGATAGATTTGCCATGACATAGTTTATGCCTAGTGGGAGCCCTCATCAAGTCAGAATGTAAGCATCCATTCATCAGCCTAAAATACATTATTCCTCATTGACGAGCTAAGTCCTGAACCGGGATTGCTATCCACATCTTCATCAATAGAATTGTCTTGTCCACCCGCTAGGAACATATAACTTTGCTCTTCATCCAAGGATCCCTATTCTCTTGAGCCTGCATGTGTATCAGCAATATCTTGTCTTGGAAGTATTCGGAGTTCTTGCGTGGACGCCCCTTTTTTTTGGGTTGAGTGCAGTTCCTTGCTATGTGGCCTACGCGTTAAAGTTGTAGCACTTAACTGCCTAGGCTTGACCTGGATTAGCATTCCTCACTTGTTCTGTGACTCCCCATAACCAGCTGCACTTGTACCGGTGCATTATTACACTTTACTCGGTTCTGTCGACCCTAAACACTCTGAACAACAACCCTGCTCTCTTGTATCGTAGCTTGATTCCTTAGGTTTATATGAAGTTTGAGTTGATTATTTGTTTGAAGAGGAAGGTTTTGTAGGACTGGGGTGAGTAAGGTTAAAGTGTGTTGGTTAGGTTTTCAATTAGGTTGTCAGTTGGAGGAAAGTCCCAGTCAGATTGTGAGGCCTTCTGTCAGGAGAGTGTGGTTGATGATATGTTCCTCTGGTCGGTGGAATTGTTGATGATTGTGGACTGTAAAGTTGAGGGGAAACATTGGACATAAGCAGAGGGTCAACTGTCTGTTGTGTGAGACATTCCAACACTCATATTATTATGTTGGCATGTGCCTCGTGTTGCTTTCAAATAGCATATAGTTGATCAATGTTGATCCTTTAGCTCTTTGTTAGTTTCACAGCGGTAACAAATTCTACCCCATTAAGGCAATAATGTTATCACATACTTTGAGTTCACTGTATTTTGACATTGTCATCTTGATGTTCCGCAATGTCACTTAATGAGTTCTTGGCAAACCTGACATGTAGTCTGTGAATGGTTTCGCCTTTGTTCTGACGAAGTGTTGAAGTCATCATACAGTTGAGATTCTACGGTCTTCCTTTGTTAATTTGATCCTTCACAAAGCATCTTTCACATTGTCCCATAATTGTCCTTTGCATCAGTGTAATGACTAATTAGTAAATAGAATATCTTTTTGGTAAAACTTGAAGTATGATGTTTGTTGCTCGAATGTCTGCATTGTACCTATCCTTCTCATCCTGTGAATTGATCCGAATAGATCGCGGTCTTCTAGTACTCTAATTTGAGTGAACCTTCAGTTCCTTCAGCTTCTCTATCTCGCGCTACGAGCTACGTGGTCCCCATCTGAAAAGGTCCTTCATCAATTGACTTTAAAATATTCACCCCATTCTCCTTACCCCGACAGTACAATCGAATACGTTGTTGCCATGATGCAAAGTCAGTCTTATCAAGCATAGGTGGTCGGAGTTATCTGAAACCGGTTACATTGGATGTCCTCTGAAAGATTAGCCATTGTAATTACTTGTGATATGATTAAGTTGATCGATCAATGATTAGTGATTGTATGTTAAAGGTGATGATTGTTTGTTGGATTAGGTGATATGTTGTTTGATTGTGATTTGGTTTGGTTGAACAAGTAACCTCTAAAGATCATCGTTGGAAATAATATGAGTCAAAACGCATGAAGAATTGTCAAAAACGCAATGAAGAATCTTGAGATTTGATCAAAACGCAATGAACTCTTGAGACTTGATCAAAACGCAATGAAATTTTGAGACTTGATCAAAACGCAACCAATTAAAAAATTGGGCAGAGTCTTCCGCTTGTCACAACGCAACTGAAAGTCTTTATAACGCAACTGCAGTCAAAACACAATCACCAAAACGCAATCCTCTAATAAGACCAAAACGCGTTAGAAATGTTACTATACAAGCGGACCAAAACGCAATGTACTGTCTCACCAAAACGCAACGAAGAATGTCTTAGAAGGTCAAAACGCAACTAACGAAGAAAATACGACTTTTTCCACCTAAAAAAACCTAAAAATCACCCTTTTTGACGTTTTTACTTAGTTTCTTTTTGCACAACCTTGGCCTAGAAGGTTATATAGAGACCTATAAAAAACACTAACTTTAACTTCACAAATATGAGAATCAAAGAGTGTCAAGAATAAGACCATAAACCTTCAAAACCAAATTTTGATCTTAACTAACCAAGGAAAGCACACTAATCTAAAAGCTAAGCATCCCATGGGCTCGGTGCTACCATTGTAGTATATTGGATATAATAATACAAGCGAATGAATGATTAGGTTGGCTAATTATCTAGAGAGGAGAAGTGAGGCTTCTAGTGTAGAGACAATAACCAAATGAAAGGTTTTGTGATTTAAAAATGAACAACAACCTCTTCCCATGGCTGGAAGGGGTTCTATACATGAGTGTTTATGCCCCAATGGGCTTAGTATGGGCTTACAAGTGGGCTAAGGCTCGACCATTACTATTAGTCATACGCTTATAATTTTAGACAATGGCTATGCTATTCTAGATTATACACGGTGGTGAACCGAGTCTTTTTTCATAATCCTAACATTGTAAATCCTTGAAACATTATTTGTTTTTCCAAGTTTTGTCGAAGATTTAAAAAATCCGTGTAGATTCATTTCAAGGACTCAACAGTCCACATAACCAAACCACAATTTTTTCTTACCACGAGTCGTTCACTTTGTAATCTTTTTGATACCATAATGACGCTCTTGCAGATAAGTCACTTCTATCTAAAGAGACAACAAACCACGTATGCTTGAAAAACACCGTGTATGATTTAATGCCAAAGGCATAATGAAGCTTTATATAATGAATAGGACCACATGGATGAATGATTCTTTCCTTGTTGAAAAGGTCTACTCGTTTGGCCATCATCACTGTGGATGGTGTAATAAAGACTTAAGGAATATATGAACTCACTCCGCTGAAGCCATTCAAGCTGATCATGTGATATCAAAGCAATTATTATTCATTCTCCCAAGGCCCTTCTACTGAAAATCTATGCTCCTTGTGAGTCAAACATCGTTGTAGCAAAGGATCTTTTGGGAGAAGATTTAACTGTTTAATGCAAGGACGTCCGTTACCAAAACAAGAACGAGGAGTGTAAGCTGTATGGATGATTCGATAAGTTCACTTTATAAGAAAGGTGAGTCGTTTACAGAGTACTACTTGAGAGTTTATTTTTGTTATCATGATATGAAACATCTACAAGATTGCCATATGGAGCAATTTCAAGTTAACACAAAGTTTTTAAACACTTTCCTGTGAATGGAGCATATTTGTACTGATGTTAAAATGGGTCAAAGACTTGCATACTACCAATATTGATCAGCTTCATGCTTACCTATAACAACATAAAAGATATGCAAATGAAGTTCGTTGATGATGTTACGATGAAAACGAACCTCTGATCCTCTTCTTTTAGGTGATCTCACCAATTAATCAGTCGGCTTTATCAATCTCATATACACACTTACCCCAAACTCTCAAAACACAACATCATGTTTACCATATCCGTCTTCATAGTTTGTGACAACTTATCAAAAATCATAATTCAAACCAATCAACACACCTATTGTCAATTACTATTCTTCAAATTGAGTACCTATCTTTGCTCCACCATAACGTTTATCTCCACAATCATCCATCCATAATTGGAAGATGCTCCACATACTTACCAACATCAACATCTGTAATTTTCCCAACCAGATCGGTCTAATTGTTCTAGTTTGTTCAGAAAGGGGATGATCCAAGATGCGATCAAATCACATGATGTCATTTCTTAATGTTGTTGTCACAATCCGGTATCTACTAACAACAATCAGCTAAGGATTCATCAAAAAACCTCGTCAACAAGCTACCATATTATGATGGAAAAGTAAAATGTGCAAAACTGTTCAGGGAGACAACCTATTATGTTTGTGGAACAACGAGGATAATATACACTTGGAGTAAGTGGAGGCAACACTACACAGGGAAACAACAGATGGTTTATCTATTTCAATTGCAAAGGGGGGTCATTATTGCAAACAGTGTACATAAGCCCAAGAGAAACAGGGATGAAACATGGTTCAAATGATTAAGTGTTGTTGGTTCAAGCTCAAGCAAGTGTTGGTTCATGTTTTAACATAAGAAGAAATCAGCCATTTTTGGCAGATCCAGACTTCCAACATCAAAACCTCTCAGATGGTCATTAACACACAATGCTGCTTATCAAGCCGATGATCTAGATGCCTATGACTCTGATTGTGATGAACTCAACTCAGCCAAGATTGCTCTCATGGCGAATCTTTCCAGGAATGGCTTAGATGCACTCACTGAGGTACACAATCTGGATAATCTGACCTATGATTTAATCAATCAAAGTGAGCAGATAATGACGTCTTCTGAACAGTCTAATGATGTGAATCAGACAGAAACTGAAATAACCAGTGATAGCAATATCATTCATTATATTTGTATCTGAGTGAAACACAACAGGAAACTGTCCAGAATTTTAACTCTTCTGCTCAACAAGATGTCCTGATATTATCTATGTTTGAATAATTAAATACCCAAGTGATGCACTGCACCAATGTTAATCTGGAATATAAAAGTGCAATAAAGCTTTTGCTTACCGAGCTTACAGGATATAAGAAGAGGTTATGATTTGAAAGAAAAGCAAATGTTGAAAAAGTTTTTTCAGGATCAATGAACAGTATGCCGAGATTGACACACTTAAGCAAACTCTTTTGACAAGTGCAAGAAAAATGATTCCTTATGAAACACGTTTCTGATCTTAAAAATGATTTAAAAAATGGAAGGAAGAAACTAGAAATAATGATAGAGACATTGCTTTAGAAAAGAAAACAGTAAGCAAACTTGATAATATAATTTTCCAAAGAGGTCAATATGCGCGAACTGTTCATTATGATGTCTACATCCAAAATTTTTTTGATCATTCCTGCAAAAGCTATTCGGTTTTGGAACAAACCTTTCTATCTGAAGAAAGTTAGGGAAGTCATCCAAAAAACTGTTTATGACGGGAATGTTCATCATAAAATGGAATGATATTTGTGGATTCTGATTTGATGAGCATTAAAGCTTTGTGAGAGAGTCATTCAACAATGCTTTTGAAGAACATGATCCAAGGTTATAAAACATAAAGTGAACACTAAACCATTAATTTGTCTTCTTAATAACGATTACATACCAAACGATTTGTTCGACAAATCATGATTTATCTAGTGAAACATGCCTAATGGAATGAGGATCGGTCACAACTTTTAGCCCATCTCCTTCTTCACAACCACAAAGTTGATGGTTCCAAAAGAACTTCCTAAAGTGAGTATATGGGAATACAGCTTAAAAGAGCTTAAATGCCCATCCTTTGGCTTTGATCAGGTTGTCAAAAAGAACCACTGCCAAGCTATCACTGGGGCGACGTGGGGGTTTGAACATACAAAGGCTTGTTTTTGAGATGAAATTATTCCGTTTATAAAAGACTTAAAAGATATCTTCAATAAATTCAATCAATACTTGGTTGATGAACTTGCCGATGTCCAAAATGTCTTTTATCAAATGGAACAGGCTGTCGAACAACATCGCTTGGAGTCCAGAACTTTTGAAGTTAAAATGAATCAAGTTTTGAGTGAAAATGAACGACTCTTGGCACAAGCCATTGATCATGATATTGTAAAAACTGTTGTGAATTTGTCTATGAATGATGGTTGTGAAACTGTGAATGAATGTCAAAAGTGTCTCGAACTCAAGACTGAGCTTCTCAACAAAAAGGATTTTGTTGATAAAGAAACTTACGATAAACTTTGTAAGAGTTTTACAACTCTTGAAAAACATTGCATCACTTTGGAAGCTGATTCTCAACTTAATCAAGAAATTTTTCAACAGACAAACAGTGTTTTAGATCAAAATGCTCCAAGTTTTAATCAGTTGTTTGAATTATGTGAATTGACGAGCCTCAGTCTCAAGCGAAAAAGACACAGTCATTTAAGTTGAAAGAGCAAATTAAAGACTTTAAAAGGAAATGTGGATGATCAGTAAAGTCAAAATGGATATGGATGAAATTGAGACTCTTGTTAGCCTTAATTATATTAAGTCAAACAAGAATGTTATCGGTCTTAGAAAGTCAAACTAGGTCTTGTATTGTAATAGGCTAGTCGGGTTCAACGGGCTTGGATTGTAATCTAATATTGTCCGTGTTTCGGGCTCAAAGCCCAAGTTTAGCCAAGCCCGGCCCGTTAGAAAGCCCAAGTGCCAAGCTTAAGGCAAAAGGGTATAAATATCCCTTCACCACACTTGGTGAAGGGTGTTGGTTACTTTCCTATCACTTGTAACTTTCCATTTTCTCTCTAATCTAATCTTCTTTCCTTGTTTCTCTCTCTACTTTCTCTCTCTAAGATTTCTTACTTTCTAGCATCTTGGTAAAGAACATTGTTGTGTAATGGATTAAATACATGGGATAACATGTGGTACCAGAGCTAAAGGGGTGTTTAGTGATTAAAATTCGTCGTGGTATAAAACAAGATAATCGTGGTCAAAAGAAGCATCGAGAAAAAAAATCAAACCCGAATTTTTGGGCTTAGATGTGTGAATGTTTATGTTATTAAGCAAGATCTAGGCATAAGGTAGCTAATTGTGCAAGAGAAATCAAGCTAAAAGGTCAAAAAGGGTGATTTTTAGGCCATTTTTTGAAGAAAAAGTCGTATATTTCGTCGTTGCGTTTTGACAAACTGGAAAAGTTCTTGTTGCGTTTTGACTTTTTCATGTTGCGTTTTGACTTTTTCATGTTGCGTTTTGATTTCTTCATGTTGCGTTTTGATGTTCTTCATGTTGCGTTTTGATTTTTTGGTTGCGTTTTGGTTCATTGCGTTTTGATTGCAGGTTGCGTTTTGAAGAAATTTCATTGCGTTTTGAAGAAATTTCATTGCGTTTTGAAGAAATTTCATTGCGTTTTGACCAAATTTCATTGCGTTTTGACCAAGATTCATTGCGTTTTGACCAAGATTCATTGCGTTTTGACCAAAGTCACTGCGTTTTGGTGTCATTGCGTTTTGGTGTCACTGCGTTTTGGTGTCACTGCGTTTTGGTGTCACTGCGTTTTGGTGTCACTGCGTTTTGGTTAAAGATAGCACTGCGTTTTGTCTAGAAATCTTGTGTGAAGAAAAGGGTTTCAGTAAAACAGCCATAACTTTTGATCCGTAAGTCCGTTTCAGGCCCGTGACCTCTCAAATCGAAGAGAAAAACGTGACGGATCACGCTGTAACCACCCTTTAGCTGGTTAAGGATTTTTCGAGGCCCAAAACCATCGTTTACTATGATTTATTGACATTTTTCAGTTTTTTTGGAATTTGTGTTAGACTTGTTTTTGGTCTAGCTCACGGCACATCTAACAAGGACTTAAAATACATTCATTCACATCAAATAATCATTTAATTCACGGTTTCTTCTTGATTTTGTAAAATCCCGCGAAAGATACGATTCTTTTCTCGGTTTTAATCAAAGATTTGTAAAATCCCGTGAACGTTAATTCTTTGAAACCACAATCAATCACTTCATAACACTTAAGATCCGACATCCATTTACCACAACTTCATCAGAATGTCAAATTCAAATACCAATTTGCAAACTCAAACATCAAGTGTTCTTCAGAATGTCACAGTTTCTTCGTGTTCAATTTCTAACATTCAAGAGAAGACACAACTTTCAAGAAGTAGATACATGCACAGTCTTAAAGAAATCAAGTCTCTATTTAAGTTTCTCTCAGAAACTTTACAAGATTATGGCACGATGCCTATCTTCAAGAGAACGTTCTCTCAAGACTTGGATTTACTAGAACAACATCTTACTAAAGATATACTTTCTAGGACTGATTGCACAACTACTTTGACTGATCTCAGAACAAAGTTTGAAAATGCTTTCCATTCAGAATTCGAAGAGCGTATGCAGAATTATACAAGATATGATGCTCAATCATTTTACGATGCAATGATCTTTAACATGGATTCCCTTAGGAAATACATGCTTGAGTTAATTCTTCATCAACAACGAACTCCACAATTGTTGAAACAAAAGAAGGTTTGATACAAAACAAAAGATCATTCACATCCCAATTCCAGCATTGAAAGTTGATTTAGTTGTCATACAAAACACTTGTTCTGAGAAAGAAGACAGTAATTCAGAGACTGCATCTAGCAAATCAGTAAAGGAAAGCAGCTTGAATTCTGAAACAAAAGATGTGCATGCAATCAAATACAAGATGTCAAAAGCAAAAGAAAGATGCATGGCATATTTTTGATCTCTTCATTCACACCTTCAAGTTCTTTCTAAAGAAGACTTAAAAGGCACTCGCATCGAACATGGATTCAAACGGGCATTCATGTCACTCTTTGGTCAAGATGCTGATACTTTCACAAGTACAATGCTCCTCAACGTAGATCAACTACAAAAGCAACTTGACAAAGATGAATTTCAAGAAGATGGATCCATGGCAGCCTTTTGGGTGGTAAACAACCAGTTTCAGAAGTTCATCGATTCACAGTTTACTTTGGATTATGACAGTCAAATGACAGACAAGTACTTTGTTGAATACACTGGAATCGAGGTTAAACACTTCAGAGATACACTACTCCAACACATGGGTAATGTCAAGAAGTCCATTGCTGAAAGAACACGTCATCAAAGACAGTATGATAGAAGGGTGAATAAAAGACAGATGCAGACGCAAGAGAGTAAGATTGATACGGGTAAAGTAGTAGATGTTGATTTGGTTTTCATAGAAAGCAGTGGAACAGAATTAGAAGTGCAAGATGACAGCAGCAGGTCAGGGAATGAAACAGATGCTGATGATACAGATGCTGATGATACAAAGATCAGACCCATATATGACGAAGAGCCAATGACTGAGGTACAATTGACTGCTGAATGTAATATCTTTGCTATAGGACAACAGCATACTGAGCAACCTAAAATAATTAATGAAGGTAGGGTTGACCAGTATCCTGAACAATGTCAAGTTAAAAGTCTTATGGTTGATTCATCACCTGATAACCAGACAACTGACTACTCAAAACAATCACTCGAGTCTGAAAATATTTAACTCAAAAAGACCGTTGCCCAATTTCAAAAACATTTTTCAAGAATGGAAGCACATTGTATTGCTCTTGAACTTAAATATCAAAATCAAGCTTTAAAATCGGGGCAACATGGTCAAATTTTGAATGAAACAAGTAATAAAGCCAAGATTAAAAAGGAAATAGATGCATACGAAACAATAAACAGCGAATTAGAACATAGTGTGGCTAAATTACTTACAGAGAATGAGCATTTAAATAAGGAAAATGAAACTTTGAAAAAGCATTACAAAGATTTGTATGATTCTATTAAAATTACGAGATCTAAGACTATAGAACAGACAACTTCTTTGCTTGCTAATAATGCTAATTTAAAAGCTCAGATTCGGGAAAAGGTTTTTGAAATTGCTTCTTTAAAAAATGACTTAGGGAAGTTAAAAGGAAATAGTGTAGATACTAAGTTTGCTAAAACATCAGTCCTGGGGAAACCGGTTTTACAATCACTAAGAAACCAATCAGCTGTTAGACAACCGAATGCGTTTAAATCTGAAAGGCCTCAAATGTCAAAACCACGGTTTTCCTCCCAAATTGATATGAATAACAATTTGTCAAGACCAGTAACTCAACACTATTTTCCTAAGAAAACAGAATCCGCCTTTGCAAAACCTGATCACGTGATTGCATCTAGCTCATCTAGGAATAGTTCTAAGAACATGCCAAGATTTAGTTCAAATGACATGGTTCATAATCACTATCTAGATGAAGCTATGAAAAAGACACAAAAAAGAGATAGGAACTCAAAAACTAGTGTGATGTCTTCTGCTAGATTTCAAAGCACTGCTGATGGTAGTAAACCAAAACCTAGGAGAAACAATCAAACATCTAGGAGTTTTCCTGTATCTAAGAGTACTCTACGTCACGTTACGATAACGGCTGTACCCAAAGCAGATCACTCTAAGAGTTCTAGTTCTTTCTCAGATTCTAAACAACTTTGCCTTGTTCTACATGTCATATTGTGTCTTTAATTTGCAAATCATGATTGCTTGATAACACAACTCCTGAAGGAAGTAAATTTTACCTGGTCATAAGAATCAATTCCCATAAGACTAGAAACAGTAACAAACCCGTAGAATCAAAAGAGTCATACTCAGAAACCTGGTAGGCAGATCTTTACAGGACATAGGTTTTCTCCTAATAAGACTTCCGTTGTGTATGAGAAAACATCTCCTAGATCTGATCTTAGGTGGAAACCCACGGGTAGAATTTTCAAAATAATGTTGTTCTTAAAGGTGATTCCCTACAGGAAAATTATCGAACTCATTGCACAAGAAAGTGAAAGTGAACCCCATAAGGTTCAAATGTAGATATCCCTAATATTCATGAATGCAAAAAAACTCTGGATGTAAGTGCAGGTACTATCATTCAATGTTTCAGAAGGAAACAAAGTCTTGATTTAAGTGCATGTACCTTATGTAATGTCAACAAGGAAAATCTCAGAGTATGGTTGCTGAAAAAGCTGATTTCTCAGAAACCATTGTCAACGTGGATTCACAGATGATGATACAGAAAAATGACGTTTGATCAAAACAGATCAAGCCTCGAACCTCAATGTAAATGGACGTTTTGAACATAACAGATCAAATCCTCAAACCTCAATGTCAAATGACGTTTGATCACAACAGATCAAGCCTCGAACCTCAATGTCAAATGACGTTTGATCACAACAGATCAAGCCTCGAACCTCAATGTCAAATGACGTTTGAACAAAACGGTTCAAAAGCTCACAACCACAGTGTAACAGAAGTCATCAAGCAGGCTTGAGACATTAACAAATTCAAATGAGTGATTATGCTATTACGAGTCATTTGTTCGCCGAATATTTCAATGGAGAAAATCAAGGTGTTTTAAAGTCTTCCGCTGTCACTACTAGTGATGCATCAAATAAACGTCAACAACAACCTGATTCAACTTCATCCACTTCAACTCTAGCTACAACTGTCACTGCTAATGGAAACTTCGATTTGTAAATATTTTTATTATCTCTTTATTTTTGATTTATAAAAAAATTTTGAAAAAGAAAATACAAAAATATAAAACCAACAAAAAGAAAATAGAAAAATATAAAACCTAGAAAAACAAAATATAAAATCAGAAAAATTTTCAAAAAAATACCAAAAAGAATCTTCTCGACATGTCTCTTGGAATCGATAACATTTACGTACCTAGAAATGTTGATTAACATCGACAACGCGTGTAAATGAAGTTCAGCGAGAGTTCAAATGCTTTCGAAAACCATGTTATTTCTAAATTTTCTCTCTATGTTCTTATGTAACATTTCAGTGCATCACTCCGTCCCGAATGTAAATAGGTAGTGTACGCTCAGTGCGCTTTGACTCTAAAAAAGAAGAGAAGTCTTTCTATCATGGTTTTTAAAATCGTGAACATAATTTTTTCAAAAAGAACCTTTCAATGTCAAAATTGTCCTACAATATAATTTGTGGCATATTTCCATAAAAAGTGGTATTTGTTAAAATTGTGTGTTTAACACTCCCTTTCTCGAATAATTTTCAAAGAATTGTAGTTCGTAGAATGTCATTTTATGTGAATCAATTTCTGAGGGGAGTTTTTTAAAACAAAGCCTTTTAAAAATTGTCCGGATACATCTCATAAAATGTCAATTTATATGTATCCAAAACACATTCCTGTGAAATTAAAATGGTGAAACTTATAATGTCCCATTATTATTAATATACACTGTTCACGTAAGGCATCTCACTCCGCCTTCAACATATTTGTGGTGTCATATCATTTTTCCTTGTAATGTCAATTTTTAAAATTCGGTGGTATCCCACATATACTGTTGAAGGGGAGCAATCGAAATCTGAATTCATGCTATGAGATCCGTGAATAATTTTTCTCACCCATGTGGATTTATCATGTACAAATTTAAATCAATTGGTATGTTCAAAACTAAAGTGTTTTATTATTTAAAATAAGGGGAGAAAATGTGATTAAAATATGCCTATCGAAGAATGTGATCTTTAAAAACTCTAAGAGCAACCTTTTTCCATACAAGTGCTAAACAATTTTCGAATCCTCGAGCACATGTGTAGGGGAGTATTTGAAAATAACAATGTCAGAAAATGGTTTTTATGGTTCGATCCTCTATACCCAACAACCTATTAAATTCAACGACGATTCTGAAGTCGTAAGAGGTTAGGTTTAGGTCTAATCTAGCGATCCAACCAGAACCGGAGGGACCTACCCAAGGACACTCCTAGTTAGAAATAGCAGATCCTTAGAGTATAATTGGAGATGAATTTGGTATAAGGATAAGAATGCCGACAAGATTGAGCACCACTGAAAAATCAACAACAATGTAGTTTAGTAATGACGTCTTGGTAAGCATTGAAGGGGTTGAAGAATGAAAAAGAAATGTATGGATAAAGGGTGAAAAGAAAGAAGCCCTCCTTACACCTTAGGCAGAAACCGGGTCAATACATAAATCTTAATCAAAATCACATATAATGATTGTTGATATTGAAGCAATCCGTCATGGACCCAGTGATGCAAATGCCAACCCTTCCAGCCAATTCGTTTTCTCTTAAAAAGAAAACTGTCTCATTTGCCACGGAGATACACAACGTTATCTATTGACATCTCACTCACTCGAATTTGGTTGATAATTTGAATAGGTGGCAGTCTGCTCCAGCCTCAGAAACTAAAACCAAAAGTGCACAAATCTAGTCTAAGAGCCAATAAGGAGATCAAAGTATAAATCTCATTAGGACACAATGTCAAAATCTCCTTGTAGAACACCTTAAATTTCACAAGTTGTAACAAATGTCCAACGCTATATCCAAGAGATCCTTGCCAGAACATCCAGTGATTCTTAATATTCACAGTGGGGGGAAGATGGAAAAATCCTGCTTAGCCAAACAATCAAAAACAAGCTCTTGGTAGGTGACTTGCAGATTCCTAATATGATCAAGCTTGTGATAACTGGATATCCAATTTTGGTCCAGTAAATTAATTGACGACTAATCAGAAAGATAGTAAAACTATCTATTCCACTTACCAGTGTTGACTGCTTTGAGACGTTCCGGTAAAGAGAAACTAACAAGCATGTGAATCTAATACATCTGTGTTAAAGATCCTACGCTATTGATCCTGGAAACCCTGTCAGTGAGATTCTTTTATGTACTTTGAAACAATAAACATCGAATTAGAAACATAGTGGGCGTTAACATTACATAAGGAACATGAGACTTTGAAATAGCATTACAAAGATTTGTATTTCTAATAAAATCAACGAGATCTAAAGACTACAAGAACGACAACACCTTTGCTTGCCTAATAATGCGATTAAAAGCTTAAATTCAAGAAAAAGTTTTTTGCGATTGCTGCTTTAAAAAATGACTTAAGGCAGTTAAAAGGAAATAGTGTAGGATACTAAGTTTGATAAAACATACAGTCTGGGGAAACCGTGTTTACCATCACTAAGAAACCAAATCATTTCTTGACAACCGAATGCGTTTCAATCGAAAAGGCTCAAATGTCAAAAACAACGGTTTGCCTCGCCAATGTTGATGTAATAAGAATTTGTCAAAACCAGTCACTCAACACATTATTTGCCTAAGAAAACCGAATCCGCCTTGCAAAACTGATTCACAGTGATTGCATCAAGCTCATCCAAGGAATGTATATTCTAAGAACATGTCAAAGATTTATTTCAAATGACATTGTTCATAATCACTATCTAGATGAAGCTATGGAAAAAGACAGAAGAAAGAGATATGACTCAAAACTAGAGTGATGCCTTCTGCTGATTTCAAAGCACTACTGAAGGTAGCAAACCAAAACCTAGAGAAACAATCAAACATCTAGGATTACATGTATCTAAGAGTACACACTTACGATAACGGCTGTACCCAAAGAAGATCTCTCTTAGAGTTCTAGTTCTTTTCTCAGATTCTAGAACAATTTGTTGTTCTACATTCATAAGTGTGTCTTTAATGCAAAGCAAAGATGCTTGTATAACAAAACACCTGAAGGAAGTAAATTTACGTTCTAAAGAAAATTCAATCCCATAAGACTAGAAACAGTAACAAACTCGTAGATCAAAAGAGTCATACTCAGAAACCTGGTAGGCAGATCTTTACAGGACATAGGTTTTCTCCTAATAAGACTTCCGCTGTGTATGAGAAAACATCTCCTAGATCTGATCTTAGGTGGAAACCCACAGGTAGAATTTTCAAATCTGTTGGTCTTAGGTGGATTCCTACAGGAAAATTATTCGACTCTTGCACAAGCAAGGTTGACAGTGAACCCCCATATGGTTCAAATGTAGATATCACTAATATTCATGAATGCAAACAAACTCTGGATGTAAGTGCAGTACATCACTCAATGTTCAGAAAGAACAAAGTCTTGATTTAAGTGCAGGTACCTTATGTAATGTCAACAAGGAAAATCTCAGAGTATGGTTGCTGAAAAAGCTGATATCTCAGAAACCATTGTCAAAGTGGATTCATAGATGATGATACAGAAAGATGACGTTTGATCACAACAGATCAAGCCTCAAACCTCAATGTCAAATGACGTTTGAATTCATAACTGATCAAGCCTTGAACCTCATGTCCAAATGATCGTTGATCATAACCATCAAGCCTCAAACCTCAATGTCAAATGACGTTTGATCATAACAGATCAAGCCTCAAACCTCAATGTCAAATGACGTTTGATCACGACAGATCAAGCCTCGAACCTCAATGTCAAATGACGTTTGAACAAAACGGTTCAAGCCTCACACCACAGTGTCAACAGAAGTTCATCAAGCAGCTGAGACAGTAACAAATTCAAATGAGCTGGATTTGCTATTCGATCATTTGTTCGAACAATATATCAATGGAGAAAATCCAAGGTGTTTTAAAGTCCGTTTCCGCTGTCACTACTAGTGATGCATCAAATAAACGTTAACAACAACCTGATTCAACTTCATCCACTTCAACTCTAGCTACAACTGTCACTGCTAATGGAAACTTCGATTTGTAAATATTTTTATTATCTCTTTATTTTTGATTTATAAAACATTTTGAAAAAGAAAATACAAAAATATAAAACCAACAAAAAGAAAATAGAAAAATATAAAACCTAGAAAAACAAAATATAAAATCAGAAAATTTTCAAAAATACCAAAAAGAATCTTCTCGACATGTCTCTTGGAATCGATAACATTTACGTACCTAAGAAAAGTTGATTAACATCGACACAGGCGTGTAAATGAAGTTCGAGCGAGAGTTTCAAATGCTTTCAAAACATGTCATTTCTAAATTTTTCTCAATGACTTATGTACATTTCAGTGCATAACTCGGTCCCGAATGTAATAGGGAAGTGTACGCTTCAGTGCGCTTACTCTAAAATAAAAGAGAGTCTTCTATCATGTTTTTAAAATCGTTGAACACAATTTTTCAAAAAGAACTTTCAATGTCAAAATTGTCTACAATATAATTTGTGGTATTTTTTCCATAAAAAGTAGTATTTGTTAAAATTGTGTGTTCAACACTCCCTTTCTCGAATAATTTTCAAAGAATTGTAGTTCGTAGAATATCATTTTATGTGAATCAATTTCTGAGGGGAAGCTTTTTAAAACAAAGCCTTTTAATGTGTCGGATACATCTCATAAATGTCAATTTTATGTATCCAAACACATTTCTGTGAATTGAAAATGTGGAAACTTATAATGTCAATATTAAAATAACACTGTTTCATTAAGGCAATCTCACGTTCGCGTCTCAACATTTTGTGGTGTCATATCAATTTTTCATTCTAAATGTCAAGTTTTAATAAATATTGGTATCCCACATATACTGTTGAAGGGGAGCAATCGAAATCTGAATTCATGCAATATCGTGGTATAATTTCCCCCATGGAATTTTTCATGTCAAATTTTTAATTCACATTGGTATATTCAAATACTAATTTTTTATTATTTAAAATAAGGGGAGCAATGTGATTTAAAATATGCTATAAGAATGAATGTGATCTTTAAAACTCTAATTGCAACTCTTTCCTTCATGTCAAAACAATTTCGAATCTCGAAGCACATGTTAAGGGGAGTATTGAAAATAACAATGTCCCGAAAATGGATTTATGGTTCGATCTCTATCCCAACAACCTAATTAAATTTCACGACGATTCTGAAGTCATAAGGTGGTTAGGTTAGGTATAAGTCCTACGATCCAACCAGAACCGAAGGGATCTACCCAAGGACAATCCATAGTTAGAAATAGCAGTCCTTAGGTATGATTGGAGATGAATGTGTATAAGGGAAGAATGCCGTCTAGATGAGCTAACACTGGGAACAAACACAACAAGGTGTTAGTATTGACGTCTGGTAACATTGAGGGGTTGAAGAATAAAAAAGAAATGTAATGGATAAAGGTGAAAAGAAAAGAAGCCCTCCATACACCTGTAGGCAGAAACCGGGCACATACAATAATCTTCAAAATCACAATAATGTGTTTGAATATTGAAGAAAGTTCGTCATGGACCCAGTGATGCAATGCACAACCCTTCCCAGCCATTCGGGTTTCTCTCAAAAGAAACCTGTCTCATTTGTCACGGAGATACACACCGTTATCTATGACATCTCAACTCCGAGATTTTTGATATTAGAATAGGTGGCAGCTGCTCCAGCTCTTGATTACTAAAACCAAAAGTGACAAATCGAGTCTAGAGCCCAATAAGATAACAATAAGTATAAATCTCAATAGAAACAATGTCAATAATACACTTGTTGAGAACCACCCTTAAAGTTCACAAGTTGTAACAAAGAGTCCTACGCATTATCCTTGAGATCTTGCCAGAACATCCGAGTGATACTTAAGTATTTACAGTGAAGATGGAAATCCTGCTTGAGCCAACATCAAACAAGCTCTTGGTAGGTGACTTGCAAGATTTTATATGAATCAAGCTTGTGATAACTGGATATCAATTTTGGTCCAGTAATGAATGACAGACTTAATCAGAAAGATATGATGACGTATAGTCAACATCGGGGTCATAGAACCCCGACCCACGAATACTATTTATACCTGGACCCATGACGAATGGGCCATAGCGACACCAATACAGACTTCCAAGGCCCAAACGATACTCTCGCCTACGGGGAAGCCCATAACATATGGGCTATCACGACAAGGATTTAGGCCCATGAGGTCCAACTGGCGCACACTCGCAGCGCAGGTATTTATAACATCCTGTTACGAACGATTATGATCAGATGAGTGGCCCACACTATTATTAAAATAAACGGTGGGGGCCTCTTGTTCTTCACCTAATTAATGGACGAAGCCCATTAGGTTTGGTTAAGAATATAAGGGCACCTCGGCTCTATCCAAGGTACGTGCCTCACAACCCTAACTTTTCTACTAACAAAAAAACCATAAAACCGATTACTTACTCTCACGCCGGGGACACTCTGGAGACAATCCCACGTAAGCCCTAACGGTGCTTTGTTTCCTTACGAGCGCAGTCTCCTACACATCAGACTCAATTGGTACAGGAACGGGAGCCTAACAGATCCGTATTACCCTTAATCCGGATCTAATCAAGGATCGCCCAACTTTTGTATCAACAGATTGGCGCCATCCGTATTACCCTTAATCCGGCGTGAGAGTAAGTAATCGGTTTTAGGGTTTTAGTAGAAAGTTAGGGTTGTGAGCACGTACCTTGGATGAGAGCCGAGGTGCCCCTTATATTCTAACCAAACCCTAATGGGCTTCGTCCCATTAATTAGTGAATAACCTTGTGAATTCCTCTTACCTGTGTTGTCTGCTTTTAGACAGATAGTAACCTTATGATGTCCCTCCTTACCTTGTTGTCTGCTTTGAGACGTTCCGGTAATGAGAACTAGCAAGCAATGGTAATCTAATACATCTGTGTTAGAAGATCCAACGCTTTGAGCTAGAAAACCCTTCAAGGAGATTCTATTTGAATCTCTAACTGATCACAGTGTATAAATTATACAATAAAAACGGGAAACCGGAAGTTAATGCAACCGAAGTCCCAAAGATGAATGACAAAGCCATATACATATTTATTGTAACTGTTTTATTTCAGGGATAAGACGATCGGTTGTTGCAAGCCTTATTCCAGCGAAGTCCGGATTCATAAACCACATGCTCATACTCAAGCTTTCAAAGTCAAATCGTTTCAAACATTAAGATAGTTTTGATTCTAAACTTCCCATCAACAAAGAGCCTCAAAGTCAATTAAAAATCATATTTTGGGAAGATTTTTAGATAATGAATCATAATCTGTCAAACAAGAATTAACAAGTATGAGCAAGTGGCCAAGGAGCACAAGTTGATCAAGAAGTCAAATCGAAGAAGATTCAAGTCAGGAGTTGATGCAAAGATAACGATCTCAAGAACTCAAAGTCAAAACATAAAGGCTCAAAAACAAGATCACAAAGCATGAATGAACAAAGCCGTTACAAACAAGACAAGACCAAAACAAGGCAAAGCATAAACGTCAAAAGTCATATCTTCAACATCAAGGGAGACAATCATAAATCAAAGCAAACTCCTACAAGAATGTCATCAGTGGTACGGAGGAGTTTGAAGAAAGAGACCTCAACATTGTGGAGATTGTTAGCCTTATAATTATATTAACCAAACAAGAATGTTATCTGTTCTAAGAAAGTCAAACTAGGTCTAGTAAATGTAATAGGCCTATCCCGGGTTCAACCGGCTAAGTTTGTAATCTAATATTATCACCGTGTTGCGGACTTAAAAGCCCAAGATATTGGCCAAGCCAGCCCATGTAGAAAAGCCCATACGCCTACTACTTGGCATTGGGTATAAAAGGACCCTCTCTACACATGGAGAGGGTGTTGGTTACCATTTCATTCACTTGTGTGTGTGTGTAATCATCCACCTCTCTAGTTTCTCTCTAATAAATCTTCCAACTTTTCTTTCTATCTTTCTAGCTTTTTGCTTATTGGTATAGCTTATGTTGTGAAATGGATTAAGCTTTATAGGATAACAGTTTCTCACCTCATGGTGAGTTTTATTTGTGGGCCCCTTTCTTTTTTATTAAGTGTATTTTAATTGATTGTGAGTGTGTGTGGATATTTAGTGGGTATATTTTATATAAAGTAAGTATTTTAATGAAAGGTGAGTTTTAGTGGTAAGGTGAGTTCTTATTACGATTGAAAAGTGAGTTGTAAGGTGAGTTTTATTTGGAGAGAGAAAGCTGATGTGGCGCTGACGTGTTAGGTGAGTTTTGCCTCACCATTCCATCCAGCCTAATTAATGTTATTTTTAAAGCACCCTTAAAATAAAAAAAATGCATATTATTATACATATTATATAAACTAATGAAACACATAAAGATTCATACAATTTATATGCCAAGTTCAAGGTTCATATGATTTTGAAAATCGGACCGGACCAACTGGTTCATCCGGGAACCGGAGTCGCTATCGGTTCGGCTAACTAATAAAAGCCGTCTGAAAGAGAACGTAGGGGACCAGTAGAAACCGGAAAAAAACGAGTAAATTAGGCCGGACTCGAATCGTTTTCTTTTTGTCTATTTCTGGTTAATCAGTTCGTCATTGTTATTTTGTTTGCGCTTGAGCTTTAATCACAGGGTACCCGTCGCTGCAACGCGCAAGTACCCCGCGGGTACCCTGCTATTACTAATTAATGTAATTTTTAAAACACACCTAAAATGAAAAATACATGTTATTATACATAATGTACAAACTAATAAAACACACAAAGCTTTATACAATTTATATGCTAATACATATATTATATACTACTATATAATGCATTTAGGACATTCTATCTTCTATACTATCTATATCTATACTACTATATAATGCATTTAGAACATTCTAAATATAAAAGTTCTTAAAAAATTAAGAACAAAAACATTTCTTTAATAAGAAAGTAACAAGCCATTAGCCAATGCATTAAGACATTACAATTTGACTCAAAAAATCAGTAATAATACAAATTAATTCAGTATTTGTAATTGTCAAAATTGAGTCAAATAATCTTTGTAATAGCCTGGTAATTAAATAACTTGAATTCTATAAACTTGTAACAACAACCTTAACAATTAAATGTCTTCAATTCTATAATCTTGTACATCCCTTTAATATTCATATATAAGCTCAATTACACCACTCTCTCAAAACTAAAAAAAAAACAAAACCATCATCACTCTCTCTAGAAATATGCTTTCACACACTCTCTAAAAAATCCCTCGGCGCCGGTACAACAACCATCATCACCACTAATCAAGATTCAAAAAATAAAAGCACCAGAAAAAGGACAACGGTTTACCAACGAAACCATCAACTCAAAACAAACCGGTCAAATTTATAAACCCAAACAAAATACCAAATGATTTAGCACCGGTGTTACCAATATTCGGTTTTAGCAACACCAACCAACCACTTAAACATCATCAAAACACCTAAACACAATCGATTGAAACCACCAAATAACCAAACCAGTTAGATTCACATATTCAGATGATGGTTATGTCGGATATTTAGGTTTGTGGTGGCGGTGTTGATGGCCGTGAGTTTAAATAATAGTGGATATGAAATATTTTACATTGTTTATTATGCCTAAAGTTATTTAATTTTAATTATTATTTATTTGTACAGTTATTGTTAGAAAAACTTGTTGGGATTTTATCAACTATTCATCAATTGAAATCACGAGTACGCAGCAAAAAACATATAAACAATGGTATAAATTTCAAATAAACAAAGGATCAAGAATGTGTACCTTTTAAGCATTTACGTAAACACATTAATATACGCGATGTAAAAATGCGAATATCACGCAATAACCACCCAAGATCTAAAGGTAGATCTATCTACTTCAACACACAATACGTTCTTAACAAACAATTAAGTATGCTAGTACTATTAGTGATAAAGCAAACCAACCATCTTCGACTCTTGAATCAATCAACATGATAACCCTAAAGGGTTGTTTGGATCGATCGAACACAAACCGAAAACCCCTTGGGGTTTGTTTCGATCGTATAAGCTAAGGGAGAGGGAGAAGAGAGATTTAGGGATTTAGATTTTCAAGTTGTCTAAATAATGATCCCCTAGATCTCTTTATATAGGCATCACTTGGCTTGCAAGTTAGGCAATTTCACCTCCTCTTGGAGATTAGGAAACTAATTGACTAAGGAAAAAAAACAATTCTCACACTTTCTTTTTCTCCATAATTGCATATTAGTCCATTGTTTAACTATTAACGACTAATAAACTTCCCATTAAATATATATTAATATTTAATGCTCGTTTAAGCTTTATCACTTAAATATATTACATTTAATATATTTATTATTAATTGTGTTACGTATTAACGCGTGCGTCCCCGTAGGCTCGAATCAATTCCCGGACATATATTCTTTTACGTAGACATATTCCAACAGCTCCCACTTGGACACGTATCAAATAATATAATAACATTGGTAAGCGTCTAGCAACACGCCAATGCTCCAAGGATTATCCAAGTGTGGTTTTATAAAGCCACAGATAAATGATTTATGTATTTACAATCTATTTGTTTCAGATACCGTGTTAAAAATGGATATGGATCAAAGTCATTCAATTATTTAACGATTCTGTTTCTCAGGTCTATATGATTAATAAAGATACCAAAAATCATTAGAGATAATATCTACATGAGTTTTGGTGCGACCACACATACAATTGATTAATCCTACGAGGGGCTCGGTGGGCATCATTCATCAACATTAAAGGAACAAGTTCATTATATTTACTAAAAGTTGTCATGTCCAGCCTTGCTTCATAATTACTTCTGAAATAGTCCTTATTAGCTACCTTATTCAGGTATAACTAAAGACTAATCAATGAAAACTATCTACACATGCAAACCTACTTGCATCTCAAGTATAAGGATTTAGTAAACAAAATCACTTACAAGATTCACTTAATGAAGCCGATCCATAAAGTGATAATCTTGTTAGTTGGGGAAGTCTAATATTCATCTTATGAGTATCATGTGAGTTTGGCGGACACATCCTTTAATATCCAAGATATCACCAATCACTCAAATTTGTCTTAGTTCAACAATATTCCCATATTGTTGATCGACAATGGACTAATTTAGAATAATAAATATTATTCACGGATTAAACATGTAAATATAAGACACAATTTATATTAAATAATAAAACTTTCATAACCACGTATCTTTATCATTAATAAAATTATCTTAACATCCCTTATCCAAATACTAAACACAGATCTACATGAAACTACTAGCTAAACGAAGTCCCATGCTCCTAGGTTCGTTTATAATTGGTACAATACCAAGCCCTGAAATAAACTTCTTAATCCAAACAGCTTCCATTGCTGCTTCTGAAGCCGCTATGTATTCAGCTTCTATAGCAGACATTGCAGTGGTACTTTTCTTGGAGCTTTTTCCGAATCGATCGCGCCACCGTTCAAAATGAAGACGTTTCTTGTCTTAGATTTAATATCATCTCTACATCTCAAATCCAGCTCGAAATAGGCAATCAACTCCAAGTTTCAGCTTCAGGATTTCCATCTTAAACCAAGAACATATCTTCAGTATTTCTTAAATACTTAAGAATGGTTTTCACACCAGTCTAGTGTGGTTCTCCCGAATTCTGTTGAAAATAGCTTGTCAAGTTTTACGCGAAGCAACATCAGGTCTAGTGCATCTTACCGCATATATAATTGATCCTACTACTGAAGCATAGGGAACATTTTGCATACGCTTCACCTCTTCAGGTGTTGAAGCACCTTGTGTATTATTTAAGTCAAGTCTTTCTTCCATGAGGATATAACCGCGCTTGGAAGTATCCATCCTAATTTTTTCAAGATTTTATCCCATTAAGCAAACTTGATTAGTCCAATTTATCGCTTCGATCTATCTCGGTAGATATTGATTCTAAGAATAAATGCTGCTTCCCCCAAATCTTTCATGGTGAAACATTTTCCAAGATATGACTTTACACTTTATAAACTTGGAATATGATTTTCTATGATAATTATGTCATCGACATATAAGATGAGGAATGTAACATTAATCCCACTAGCCATGTTGATATACACATGGCTCTCAATATTTTGAGCAAATCTAAACTTTTGATTTCCTCATCAAATCTTTTATTCAAGCTACTTAATGCTTACTTCAGATCATAAATGGATCATTGAATCTTGCAAACTTTCCTAGGATAATTAAGAAATCCCCAACAACAACTCAGGTTGCACCATATAAAAATCTTCAATAAGATAACCAATTTAAGAAAGGCAGTTTTGACATCTATTTGCCAATATCTCATAAGTCTTCGAAATGCCCCTATGGCTATAAGAATCCTAATAGCTTCTAAATGTCACAAACGGTGAGAAAATTCTTCATAATCAACCCCGTAGGTTTGAGTATAACCCTTTGCTACTAGATGAGCTTTATAGGTGTGTACAATGCCATCCATTTTAGTCTTTTTCTTAAAAAGCAGATAAGCGATATGAAAAAAGAGAATAGAAGTAGCAAAAAAAAAGGAAGTAAGAAAAAAAGAGTAAAGAGAAGAGAACAGAGTGAAAAAACACAGGATTAACAATATTGACAAAAAGTCGACCACCGGAACCCTCCTCCCCCCCCCCCTATCTTCCATCCTTAACCCCCCCTCCCCCCTGTCAGTCCCCCCTCTCCTCCCGCGGCACACTTAATTCATTACCCCCCCCCTCCCCCCCCGTATACTCGTCACCCCCTTTGCCCCCCATTCTTCCCCCTCGCTTCCCACCCCTTTGTAGCCTACACACCCCCTTCCCTAAACACTACTAATCGTGCCCCCTCCCTACCCCCTACGGCACCCCCGTGTCCCCTTCTACCCCCTCACCTATTACCCCCTCCCTATCCCCGCTCCCCCCCTCCCCCTCTCCTCCCCCACCCTATCTCTACACTCCACCAACTTCTACCGAGCCCCCCTTCTCCCCTTAACCTCTCCTTCACCTTCCCCACTCCCTACATTATTATAACTTCTGTTCCCCCTAACCCCCCCTTCCCCTACCTTTTCCTTACCAACTCTCCCTTACCCCTCCAATACTTCACCCCCCTAATCTACCACCAACTTCCCTACCCTCTCCTATCCTTACGGACACCCCCCACGCCCCATCCCCCCCTACCCTCTATACCTTTACCTTTCTTACCCCCCCCCTATCTCCCCCTCTCCTTCGTTTTTCCTCGCCCCCCCCCCCTCCCCTCCCTCCTCCTTTCGCCTACCCCCCCTATTCTTCCCCTTCTCCCCCCCCCCTCCCCTCCCCCCTCCCTCACCTATCTGCGCAACCCTTGCTTCAACCCCCTATTCCCCCCTTGCTATTATCTCCGTACGCCCTTCAATCCCGTCCCCCCACCCCCTTAGCCTTCCTACCGCCTTCCCCTACATCCTCCTCCCTCCCTTACCCCCCCCCCTCATTCCCCCCTCCCCCGCCCTGCCCCTAGGTACCCCCCTCTCCTTTCGTTGTGGATGTACCCCCCATGCCCCTTCCCCACACTATCACCCGCCCCCCCCCTCCCCCCCCCCCCCCCCCCCCCCTTGCCCCACCTGTATGCTAACGCTCCCCCGGTTCCATCTCATCAGCCCCCCCTTCCCCGCCTACCTCTCCGCCTAGCCCCCTCCCCCCGCCCCCCTTCCCCTTATTCCCCCTCCCCCCCTCCTTTCCCCCTATACCTCCCCCTCTTTCCCCCCCCAATAGTTCCCCCCTTAACCCCCCCCCCCCCCTCATACACTTCCAATTATCTCCCCCCCCCCCCCCCCCCTCTCCTCCACCCCCCCTCCCCCCTCACACCCCTTTCTTCCCCCTTTGCTTCTCCCCCTTCATGCACCCCACTTCTTTAACCTAATGGTTAATACCTCCCCCCACTTCCACCCCTCAAATACATCCCCCTTATTTCCCCCGCCTCCCCTCCCTCCTATACTAACCCCTCACCTACCCCACCTCCTCCCCTTCCACCTGACCCACTACCCCCCCTCCCCTCTTAACCTTCTAACCTCCCCCCCCTATAGGATCCCCTACCCACCCCCTACTCCTAGACCCCCCCCCTCTCACTACCGCCCTACCCTACCCTACTTTTTCGTCCTTCTACCTTTATGCATCCTCTTTCCCGCCTGGCCCGCCCCTTCCCCTCCCTACCTCCCCCCTTCGATCCCCCCTCTGGCAACGCTTTCACCCCCTCCCTTCCTCCTCCCCCCCCCGTTCCCCCCCTCACCCTTGTCCTCCTCCCTCTCTTTCTCAATATCGCTTAATTGTTTTGAGATTTCTAAAATTTTGATCCCCCTCTACCTGATTCCCTTTCTCCCAATATCAATCCCAGCAACAAAACCCCCTACCCGTCAACCCACCCCCTCGATGACCCGCCCCACCTTCTCCCTAACTCCAACCCTCCCCTTCCCCTCCGCACCCTACCAAACCCCCCCTCCTTTTAATAATCTCCCCTTCCTTTAGTCCCCTCCACCTGAACTTCTTCTAGCGACGCTCCCTCCCCCCCCCCCCCTCAACCCCCCTCCCCTCACATGCACTACCTGCCTTTATGCCCACCCCCTTCTCCCCCCCCCCTTGCCCCTATCTAGACAAATCATAAAATCATCCCCCCTGCCCCACCCCCACCCCCCTGAACTCCCACCTGTTACTCCCCTCCTTAACTCCCTTACCACCGCCCCCCCCTATCACCATCTATACGTTTTTATCCCTAAATATATTAATAGTGCCCCCCCCCTCCCCCCTTCACCCGCCCCACCCTCATCCCTCCCCTTCGACCTAACACCCCCTCCTTCACCTTCTCCCTCCACCCCACCTTCTCCCACCTTCCCCCCTCCCTCTATCCCCCCTCTCATTATTTCAAACATACTTATACTCCCCCCCTTCCGATGATCCTTCCCCCTCCCCCCCCCTCTAGCAAAATTTTTATATACCCCTCCCCCTAACCGACCCTCCCCCCCGCCCATATTACCCCCCCCCCTCTCCCCCCCCCCCTACGTCATCCCCCCCCCCGCCCCCCCCCCACCCTCCATCCCCGTCACCCCACCCTCCCCCCTACTTCCCCACCTCTCCCTCCTCTTCCCAAACACTTTCCCGCCCCCCTGCTACCCCCCTTCCCCCCACCTCCCCCCCCCCCCCCCCCCTTCCTTCCTACCCCCTCACCCTCCCAAAGCACCCAACAAATTACAAAAGGAAGAAGCTCAACAAGCACCAGACTTGAAATACTTCATAGATTGCATATCCTCATTCATATCCTCGACCCACTTAATAAATTCCATATCTAATATTGCAGCTTATAAAGTTACTAGTTCAATAAAGATCCGCTAAACTATGCTCCACCAGTTCTACATTTAGACCTAAAGCGATCGAGCTGATGTGTTCCTTGGCTGACCTGACACAATGGGAACAACTTCCTCTTGAGGTGGTTCGAAACCTTCAACCTCCATAGGAATTTTGCTAGTGTTTTCAGAAGGTGATGTATCTTTATCTTGAATTTCTTCAAGTTCTTCGGCCCTCCCACTGACTTCTTGAGACAAAAGATTTTTCTCCAAGAATTCAACATACCTTGCAACAACAATTTTGTTTTCAGGTGGGAAGTAAAAATAGTAACCCATTGTTTCCTTTGGGTATCCTATAAAGATACACTTAATAGATCTTTGTTGGAGTTTGTCAAGCGTATCCTGCTTCATAAGCGCCTCACATCCTCAGACCTTTAAGTAAGACAAGTTAGGAACTTTTTCATACCATAATTCATATGGTGTCTTATCAACCTTCTTGGTTGGAACCATATTGAGAATGCGTATAACAGTCTCTAGAGCATAATCCTAAAAGGATAACGATACAGTTGTAAGATTCATCATAGATTGAACCATGTCTAACAAAGTACGATTCCCCTTTTTCAGACACCTCAATTGTGTTGTAAAGTATATGGAGGTGTGAGCTGTTGAACAATTCAGCAACTTAAGATAATCTTTAAACTCTGACTAACGAATCGCCCCCTCAGATCAGATCAAAGTGCCCTTTATAAGTCTTTCTGAGTTAATTTTATACTTTTATTCTTAAACACCTTGAATGTTTCAAAGACTTCATGTTTATGTTTAAGTAAATAAACATAACCATAACGACTATAATCATCTGAAAAGGTAATGAAGTAGCTATCATTATATATAGAATTAACATTTGGCATAAGATTAAGCATATCAATTTCATAAATACCATCACTCGGAATAACATTAAAATAAAGAACATAATTCTTAGAAACTAAAGTTTTATAATCCGTAAAACATTGGATAAAACCATTGTCAACCAAATGAGAAACTGAAACAAGTAGTTCCTTAAAAATCCAGCAAAGTTACTAGTGAGGCCATGATTAGACCAACACTAAGATCTTGTGAGAGCACATAACCAAGGCATTCTAGTTGCTCTACATATCCCTTTATCTTAAGTACATATGAGCTAACTGATTTTCCCTCCTCTTGTTTGCAAGCATGGAAAGTTTTAGATTAGGTCAAACCGCTCCACTCCAGCTTGTTTCTTCAAACATAGATTTTAAGCTCCTAAAGCATTTCATAAGGTGAGGAATTTTTGAGCTCTCCATGTAGTTCGGGAGTCATACTTTCGAGCATAAGACAAGAAACCTCATTATGAGCATCATAAACCGCATTCAACTGCGCAAGTACTTAGAATCGGTAGGTGAAGAAGGGGGAATATGTTGTTCAATAACAACATTTTCTTTTCCAACTCTCAATACCATCTAGTGAACGAAACCAATCATTGAAATTTGAACCAGAAAATTTTTCTCTTTCAAACATCGACATGAAATCCGAATGGTTTATGATTTAGACAGGTAGTGCCATTTACAAAACATATTAAGTTCAAGATTTTAGTATTTTAGATTATACTCCTTGAAGAAAATTAACTACCCATGTTTAAATGTATAAACAATTAATTTTCTAAGGTCTAGGATCTAACTTGACAAACCACCATTACATCAGTTGATCTGCTAGCAATGATGTATTCAAAAGGTAATGGGCGATCAATAATTGCCACCGGTGCAATTCCTAGAACATTATAGGACTTACTTTATTACATTAATATACTAGTAAGCATGTTTTATCCCATCTATGCCTTGAGCATAAGGTCTCACCAGCTTACCTCAATTAAGTCGTCCAATCAAGAACTGTGATTATGTAACACCAACGTCTCACGAAAAGTGTATAATCACCTTGGGTTTGCAATCTAACTACGGTCTGTAATAGAGACGTAGTTAGATTGCAAACCCAAGGTGATTATACACTTTTCGTGAGACGTTGGTGTTACATAAATACATTTCTTGATTGGACGACTTAATTGAGTAGAGCTGTGAGACCATTATGCTCACGGCATTAGATGGGATAAAACATGCTTACTAGTATATTAATGTAATAAAGTAAGTCCTATAATGTTCTAGGAATTGCACCGGTGGCAATTATTGATCGCCCATTACCTTTTGAATACAACATTGCTAGCAGATCAACTGATGTAATGGTCGGGTCTTCCTCTGGCTCGACCAGTGGAATTCCAGATCGACTTAATTCCAGGAGCCGCGCCCGTAGCTCGAGCACCGTATCTATTGGCTCCGTCCGAAATGAAGAAGTTGTCGAAACAACTACAAGAGCTTTCCGACAAGGGCTTCATAAGGCCAAGTTCATCGCCTTGAGGAGCCCCGGTCTTGTTTGTCAAAAAGAAGGATGGGTCATTCAGGATGTGCATCGACTACTGTGAGTTAAATAAGTTGACAGTGAAGAATCGTTACCCACTCCCGAGGATCGATGATTTATTTGATCAACTCCAGGGTTCCAGTATTTATTCGAAGATAGATTTGAGATCGGGTTATCACCAGCTTAGAGTACGAGAGCAAGACATTTCAAAGACGGCATTCCGAACTCGGTATGGTCATTATGAGTTTCAGGTTATGCCATTCAGGCTAACAAACGTACCTGCGGTATTCATGGACCTCATGAACCGAGTGTGCAAGCCCTACTTGGATAAGTTCGTAATTGTCTTCATTGATGACATACTAATTTATTTAAAGGACAAGAAAGAGCACGAAGAACATCTTAAGGCAATTTTGGAATTGCTCAAGAAGGAGAAGTTTTATGCCAAGTTTTCAAAATTTGAATTTTGGATCCCGAAGGTACAATTTCTCGGTCATGTCATTGATAGCAGAGGCATACATGTGGATCCAGCCAAGATAGAATCTATCAAAGATTGGGCATATCCTAAGACCTCGACAGAGATCTGGCAATTCTTAGGTCTTGCTGGTTACTACCAAAGATTCATCTAGGGATTTTCAAAGATTGCCAAATCAATGACGAAGCTTACTCAGAAAGGAGTCGAGTTCGACTGGGGTAAAAAGGAAGAAAACGCTTTTCATTTAATAAAGCAAAAGTTGTGCAGTATGCCAATTCTGGATTTACCTGAAGGAAGCGAAGACTTTGTGGTCTATTGTGATGCTTCACACAAAGGCTTAGGCGCTGTGTTGATGCAGAGAGAGAAGGTGATTGCCTATGCTTCTCGATAACTAAAAATTCATGAGAAGAACTACACCACTCACGATTTAGAACTTGGATCGGTGGTGTTTGCTCTAAAGATATGGAGACATTATCTGTACGGAACCAAATGCACCGTGTTCACCGACCATAAAAGTCTACAACACATTCTCGATCAAAAGGAGCTTAACATGAGGCAACGCCGTTGGCTTGAATTGCTAAGTGATTACGACTGTGACATCCGTTACCACCCGGGAAAGGCAAACGTAGTGGCCGATGCATTGAGCCGTAAGGAACGGATTGAGCCACTGCGGGTCCGAGCCTTAGTTATGACTATTGGCTTGGATCTCCCCAAACAAATACTAGAAGCTCAGATCGAAGCCCTAAAACGAGAGAATTTTGAGAATGAAGACGTAGGTGGTATGATCAGAAAGGATATACCCAAGGAAAAGTTGGAACCACGCGCCGATGGAGTTTTATGTTTAAACGGCAGGAGTTGGTTACCTTGCTATGGTGACTTAAGATCCGTGATTATGCACGAATCCCACAAGTTAAAATATTCTATCCATCCCAGTTCCGACAAGATGTACCAAGACATGAAGAAGCTATATTGGTTGCCCAATATGAAAGCTGACATCGCCACATATGTTAGCAAGTGCTTGACATGTGCAAGGGTCAAGGCCGAACATCAAAGGCCATCAGGATTGTTAGTACAACCAGCAATACCCGAGTGGAAGTGGGATAATATCACGATGGATTTTATCACCAAGCTTCCTAAGTCGTCACACGGTTTTGACACCATCTGGGTGATTGTGGATCGACTTACAAAATCTGCTTACTTCTTGCCAATAAGGGAGAATGATCCATTAGACAAGCTGGCAAGGTTGTACTTGAACAGGATAGTAGCAAGACACGGAATACCTGTTTCAATCATCTGTGATCGTGATGGAAGATTCACGTCAAATTTCTAGAAATCATTTCAGAAAGCTTTGGGTACAGATATAAGTATGAGCACTGCGTATCATCCAGAAACCGACGGCCAGAGCGAGAGGACTATTCAAACTCTCGAGGACATGCTACGTGCTTGCGTGATCGATTTTGGCAAGGGTTGGGTTAAACATTTGCCATTACCCGAATTTTCATAACAACAGTTATCACGCTAGCATAAAGGCCGCACCCTATGAGGCACTTTATAACCAAAAATGTTGATCACCTATGTGCTAGGCCGAAGTTGGAGAAGCTCAACTGACTGGTTCGGAATTGATCCAAGAAACAACAGAAAAGATCGTCTTGATCAAGCAAAGAATTCAAGCTGCTCAGGATCGACAAAAGAGCTACGTTGATTTGAAGCGGAAGCCCATAGAGTTCGAAGTTAGGGATAGAGTTATGCTCAAGGTCTCACCTTGGAAAGGGGTTGTACGATTCGGTAAGCGGGGCAAGTTGAACCCGAGATATGTCGGACCTTTCAAGGTGTTAGCCAAAGTGGGGAAAGTTGCCTACAGGCTGGAACTTCCTCAAGAGTTGAGCAGGGTTCACCACACTTTCCATGTGTCTAATCTGAAGAAGTGTTACGCTGACGAACCATTAGTCATGCCGTTAGAAGGAATTCACATTGACGATAAGCTCCAGTTTGTGGAAGAGCCCGTTGAAATCATGGAACGGGAGATCAAACGATTGAAGCAAAGCCGGATACCATTGGTTAAGGTTCGCTGGAACTCTAGGAGAGGTCCTGAGTTCACCTGGGAACGTGAAGATTCGTTCAAACAGAAATACCCACAGCTTTTCACAAACCGGGCTTCGTCATCCACTACAAGGTCTTAAGCTTTGAGGACAAAGCTCTTTTAACGGGTGGAGACTGTAACATTTCTCAATTTCAGGTCATTTTACGACTCCTATTATTCGTCACTATTTATTTTGGTCCGATACGCGTTTACTTTTAATTTAACTTTTAAGCTAAATCGCGTAGACTAGAAATAATCATTTAACGTAAACGGTCACCAAATAAATTAAGGTTTACGTCAAACAAGTGTTATATAATTATTAAGAAGATAATTATTGACTTTGCGTATTTTATTTTTATTGGTCACGTAAAAGGATTACGTTTCGCAATAAAATACATTTAGACACACCCCGGAAATACATAGACTTACCTAGACTTAAACCAATACCCACTTTTAAACCTTAAACACAAAATTTAATCAATTCTTGTGTTATTAAGCCATATTGGCCGAATGTGGGGACTAAATCAACTAGGAAAATACTTAAAACTTCCTAAGTACATGTACATCTTAAGGTAATTAAACCTTGTACTTGTATAATACTAGAAAGATCTCAAAAGCTTCTCTTTTTCCTTAATACTACACGTCCAACCCACAAATCACCTAGAAATCTTCCTAATATCTCTTTAAGTACATGTACAAACCATGTTTAATTAAAACATGTACAATGTGTCCCTAAGTAACTTATTACCTAATGGTTAATAACCATTTAAGCTCTTTTTCTCTTGGAAACCCACGGCAACATGCATGTATGTACACAAAACCGTAAGATTTCATAATCTTGGTAAATCTTGTACAAATATTAAGTAATTAAGAGATGTACTTAGTTGTTTTAGCAAAACCATTATAGAGTAAATAAAAACCACAAAACCACTAAGTATGGGCACGGTTTGGTTAGGATTTGGACTAGGAATTGTAACTAGCTATCTTGCCTATAAATACACACTCACACTTGACATTTAGCACCCTTAAAAACTCACACATACACTAAACACTCTCTCTAATCCAAACCATCTTTGTCTCTTCTCTTGTTCGGGTTATAAAACGCAAACAAACACCTTGACATTTTCTTTGAACCTACAATATACACTAGGTTCAACATACGAGTCATAGGGAGGAACACGAGCCAAGGTTGAGTCATTTGATGAGCTTTAAAGCTTAGGGTTGGCGTACATTGGGTTATACGATCGTGTATGCATTTGGGTTGCCATTCTATTCGTTCATACACACATTCAAGACGCTAGGACTTTTGTAAGTCGCGTTTCTAAGCTTACATGTTCATGTCAATACATTTCTTTCTTTGTTTGCTAGTCATTCGAGTCACGTTAGTTTGTAATTAACAAACTAACGTGAGCTCATGCACGCATAGTGCAAAGCATGCATGTTATACGCATGTACATATGTATATTATACTTGTGTGGTGCTAAAACGATGTTAACATATATGAAAATGAAGCTTATCAAGACGAGGGCCTATAAGGTTTTCATCAACAACGATTTACACGAAACCTATACGTAAACTTTTCCTATAAACAAGATGGCATGACTTAGGAACGTGTATACGAAATTGTTTAACGATTGCATGTGATAAATCGGGATTAAGGTACTTAAACGAGGGCTTAAAGGCTTATCAAACCCAAATGAAACTCCACCGAGCCTTAGCGAGGCCCAAGACGGGCCCAATAGTCAAATATAGGCTTATACAGCTTATTAGCAAGCCTACTCAGCTTATGGGCTTATTAGGAAGCTTAGAAGGCCAATGGACCCAAGTGTGAGGCCCATACACCCTTAAAACCCTTACCGGGCCTTAATGGACCCATCAAGCCCACGTACGACTCAAACAGGCCCAACAGGCCAAACTTGTAGGTCCACAACTTATTAATAAGCACCCTTGAGCTTATTGAGAGGTCTAGTGTGCTTATTGAACTTATATGGACCCTAACCTCAAGTGTAAACATAACCGGACCCTTAACGGGCTTGATAGCCCATTACCATGACCAACGAAAACCCATAAGCCACAAATAAGCTTAGACAGCTTATTTGCGAGCTTAAACAGCTTATACCCATTTCCGAGACCACTAAAAGCCATAAGCCACAAATAAGCTTCCACAGCTTATTTGTGAGCCTAAACAGCTTATAAGCTTTATAATGATCCTAGAAAGGTTATTAGACCCGAAAGAATTAAGCCCAAATGTTTAAAACTCTTATCGGGCTCATATCGGGCCCAATAAGCCCCTTTTACGAGCTTAACTGCTTATTGGATAAGCCCCACATATAAGACAACTTAAAATAGACCCTAATAAGCTTAACAAGGACTTATGTACTTTTAAAAACTAGATTGGACCATTATTTAGCTTAATGGACCTTAACGGGTCCAATAAGTCTAATAAGCTTAAATAAGCTCATCCGAGCTTATTTATAAGCCAAAACAATTGGTTTTGCTTATTGGAGCTTAATAAAACTTGTTGCCACTTTTTAGAACTTAATCAGACTTAAAATGTGATTTTTATATTTTAAGGGACTAAATGTGTCACTTTTGAAATTTAAAGGTTTAAAACTGTTAACTCACTGTTTTGATAACTTAAGGGACTGTTTTTGTCATTCTGAAACCTTAGGGACTATTAGAAACATATAAGGACCTAAAGTGTAACTTTGTAAAGATGAAGGACCAATTATGTAAAAGTGAAAACTTAAGGGTCTAAAGTGTAAATACTTTATTTTCCTAAACTTGAGGGACTGTTTTGTAATTATAGAAAACCTAAGGGTATTTTATAAACAAAAGTGATTCTATAAACACTTAGCGAAGTCGGACGAGTTATAACTCTTATTAATAAAATTTTAACATACGACTTAATAAATAGAAATAACTATTAATAACGTTTATACATATACAAGAACATGTGTAATCATATATCTTCCCAAGACAAGTGAATACAAATACAATAAACATGAGCACCACCATACAAGTGATAACAATATAAACTTAACAGAGCAAGAATTGTAGTTTATACAATTGAGTCTAGTAGCCGTAAATTTGTAGACTAAGACTGGCCCGAATTTACTTAGGATTTGACGTGATTCAGACTCGGATATAATTATCATTTGTCAGAGGAACTATTTACTAAGTAGTTCATAGCCCTATGTTTAACAATATTTAAATGATTTACATCTTGGGGTGGAACATGCTTTGTTTTACAAAGTTAGACGCAAGTGTAACATTTTATACAATGATTACGGTTGCCTAAGTAGGCGATAACCTACTGAGCCCTTTATCAATGAACTGTCAATCACTAGATTGTGAGCGCGGAATGTTTATAAATAGATCTATCAGGGATTGACATCCCCCGTTCGGGTGGTAGCGCTCACTGTCCAGTTCCGAACAATAAACGTATATCATGTCGGATTGGGATGTTGCGGGTTAGAACATCATTCACGTGCATTTATTGGCAATTTATTGCATTCATATATGTCGAGCTTCAGTGTCATGTGCTTAGGAAAATGTAATTACTTTTTATGATGTTTGTATTTGTTGCTTAATCATACACTTGGAAATCTTACGGTCCTACTATTGATTTACATAAACCTATGAATTCACCAACTTTATGTTGACGATTTTAAGATGTTTCTCTCATGTCCAATAGGCACAAGGTGCAGGAACATTGAAGTCAATAATTGAAGAGTCATATTAAAGATTTGGGGTCTTATTACATTTTTGGGACAATTGTTATAAACCGAAATCTTTATTTATACTGTTGAACAATTTGAAGCCATGAGCTTATGTAATACACAAGTATTTTGTTAATCCAATGTATCTTTTTCAAACGACATGTTTAGTGGTCGTTCTCATATCTTGTGCTATTGATCTATGAAGTAACGCCCTCGGATATACATTATATTCTGCTGCTACCCAGATTTGGGGGTGTTACAGATTGGTATCAAAGCCAAGGATATAGATTAAGATGAATAATTGATCATCAAGATTAATGTAGTAAATAAAATCATATCTTCAAAACAAATTTGCTAACACTACATTTAATTAAAATAAACATGTTATATTGAATAGACAATTCTCACTACATTGTGTTATCTCAAACAGTGTTGAACAACTATTTATAGTGTAACCCTTGCCCTTTTTGTGAGTTTTGAATATTTTAATTTAGTCCTTTGACTATTTGACTTTTGTCAATTTTGTTAGAACATGTACCTTGTTGACTGTGGTGAATTTATGTCATTAAAGTATTTTGTGTTATATAGTGTATAATAATCCTTTTTAGAAGGTATTATTATGTTGATTATGTTCCGGGTGGTTTGACTCGTGAATTGTGAGAAATGCCGAAAACGAGTACTGACACGGCCAATAATGTTCAAATGAGATTTTGGGAAATTAAAAATGGAAATATGTTGTGTAAATACTCTAGGTTATTGGAAAATTATTTTTAAAGTGAATAAAAATGCTAAGTAACTTCAAAAAATATTTTCCGATCACGGTTTTTGGGATTTAAGTAAACCCGACACCAAGAGAAGTCCCCGAACCCCTCTTGGATACCCTAACTGGTCGAACCCCACTAGGGAGCAAAAAGGCCCTTTTTTAGCTTTGTTGTCTAGACCATGGTACACATATATTCTTTCAACAACACACATATCCTCATTTCTTTCACAATAAGAAAAATTGTTCTTTCTTTTCTCTCTTGTGCCTTGCTCGGCCGAACCCACACACACACACACAAACACTTTAAAATTTTCCAACTTTGTTTAAGAAGATAAAGGTTAAAGTCTTGGGTTGATTCTAGTGTTCAGGTTAACATTTAAATAATATTTTGGTTGTTTGGTTCATGTCGATCTTATTCAAAAGTGATGATTTTTATAAGTCATCTTATTTCAAATATTTTTGTACTTTTGAATACCTTATGATGCATAGATGTTAGCTGTACAAGTTGATCGTCATAAAAATTAAAACTCGAAAATAAAATGAAAGATAATAAGGTGCGTTTGGTTCGAAAATAAAAGAAAAGGAAAAGAGGTTTTGTTAGTTTTGGTGTCATGGTCGTAATGGTTGAAAAACATTTGTTGCTAATTAGCTTATTTTGGATAATAACTTATTTAGCTTGTTTATAAGCACTTTTCGGCTTATTTTGGGCATAAGATGGTTCGAAAATCACAAGGTAGTGAGTAGAAGTATTTTTGGTTATTAACATAGTATGTTATATTTTTGCGAACAATTTTTATAGTTTATGGTGATAACCAAATATGATATGTAGCTTATTAGCTTATTTTTAAGCTTATGAAATTGGTTTTGGAGCTATTAGGCTCACGGCCCAATAAGCCGTGGCTTATTGAATGCTTATTGTGGTCCGGATTATTTTGTTAGTTATTATTTTGGGCTTGTATTTTCTAATGGGCTTTGGTATTGGGCCTAAAGTATATATTATATGTATGAATATCATAATGGAACCTTATTGGGCCTTAAGGCCCAATAAGCGTAAATTAGTCGTTTTAAGAGATTTGGTGGACTTTTGGAAAGCGAAACATACTTATGAATTGGTATTGGAAGTCGTTTGGGAAATACATTTTTGTGAACATTGCGAAATATGGATTTTTGGCGTTTTGTCGGAAAATAGTGAATTTGTGGAAAATTGTTTGAACTTAAGGTTTAAAACCTTGGAAAACGTTGTATAAACGTACGGGTCATTTCAAAATTTCGTAAAAATCTATACTTAGAATTTTTACCCGAAACGTGATTTTCCAATTTAATAATAAAATATTATTATTTTATTATTTTAATAAGTCGACTAAAAGACAAAAAATATAATTTTTTCTCGAAATTTCCCTAAAATGTTTAACGTAAATAAACGTTTCATTTCGTATAGTATAAATGGTATGTTTATGGTAACTAAGGATACCGGATGGATTTATCGAAGTATATTTATAAGTATTTATTATCTTATATTACTTAACAATTTTACTTAAATAGTTTAAGTATATTATACTGAGATATGAGTTGGGGTATGTTATTTTTGAAGATAAGTCATCAACCATCACACCACGAAAACGTTAAGATAACCGTACAACATGCGTCTAACCTCTATGCATCAAACCTGAAAACTGTTTTGGAAATGAATGATTAAAATGGAATATTAATTGGACTAGGTCGTGTTCGGACGTCGTTGCATTTGCTTGTGTGATTTTGAGTTCGCTGGTTGAGACCTTTGCTTGAGGTGAGTTCTCATAGCCCCACTTTTTAAATCTTTTCCGTTGGGGGAAAATGATACTCAAATGTGTTTTGAACTGTTTTTCTAAACTGTGCGAAATGTGATTTTGTTTTTAGGACAGTTTATGTGTTTATGACTGCTATGTGAATATTATGTGGTATGATTGTTCTTGCATGCATCGAGGTGCATGGCAAGGTGTGATTAGCAAGGATTTGCTATGTTTGTGAAAGGTTACCCTATGTAAATGCTCCACTACTAGGAGGTTGTTAGGTGCGTATAACCTCGGGGTTACGACCCCAAGAGCATTAGTATATGCTGGTTTGATGACTAGCGGGGATGCTAGGTCATGGTACATGATTAGCGGGGATGCTAAGTCATGGGTTTGATTGTATTTTCATATATTCACTGTCATATTGCACAATTATCCAACTGTTTGAATTATTGGCACAGCGACTGGGTTTTCTTCAAACCTACGAGCTCACCAACATTTTTTGTTGACGTTTTCGAGTATCATTTTCAGGTGAAGGAAATGGTCAGTAGATTTGTGACGCATGTTAGCAGACTTTAAGTGTATCCTGTATGGATCATGTTTGAGAGGTCTTGCTTTTTGAAGTATGTTATGGATTTGTTTCTTGAGGATTGATGTTTAAGATTTGTATGGACCCCTGCGTAGGCAAGTGGATTTATAAGCGACTTATTATTGTGTTCTTGGATGGGTCATCACTCAAGGTTATTGAGGTTGATGGTCATCATGACACTTTCATTTATGCATTTTAGTTTTCTCTATCTTGTATCTTGTGTTATGATTGATCATTATGTTGCACTCCCGTGTTTCCGCCTATGATGGGGTGTGACAGAATGGTAATCAGAGCCAAGGTTATAAAGAACTAGGTGGTTTGGCCTAGACTATAACCTAGGAACCTTCATATAGTTGCATTGTAGGACCTATGTGCGTGGTGTTTCGCTTATACGTGCTTAGGTAGTTATATGGTATATAGCATTAGTTAAGTCATTCATTGAAATGGGTGAGCCTAATACTGGGTACGACTGGGAAAGGATACGGATATAAATACGGTGGCTAACATAATTATAAACGTATCACGACTCATGCGTATTTAGCATTATCGTTCGTATGATACGCCGTATCCAGGAGGTCCGATACGCCGTATCTATACCAGCCCATGAAAATTCTAGAATATTTTATTCTTGGAGCCCACGCCAAGCAACCTCGATACGTCGTATTGAGTTCCAATACGCCGTATCGACTAATTTTTAGAGTCTATAAATACTAAAACCTAAATACGATTTTAGATATGCTTTTTACCACCAAGTCTGATCTCTAGAAGATCAATGAAGTCAAGAAGGTCCTAAAAATTGGTCCGGTCAATGGGAAAACTCTTGTAATCTCTACACTCTACTATACGCGTTCGGTTAGCTTTATGTTTAATCGTTCATCTATGATTTCGTGCATTGTTACAATGACTATCAGCTAATACCTTTAGGTATTAGCCATGTTTATGATAATATAATGTTTTGATTTGTCTTTATATCGATTGTTCTTTATTCGTTGCATGTTGATTATGTTTATCACTTCATACCTGTTTATGTGCTTAATTATGTGTTTTTCCTATCATTCAACTGGATTTAGTCCTACATATTTAATGCGTTGCAACTTAATTATGTGTTTTTCCTACCAGTAGAATTAAGAGTTAACTTCCACTCTTAGTGATCAACACCATACTTACCAACGAAACTACAATCGACCGGGTACACTACCCGTTAAAGTGTTGTTTTTGGTTAAGTCGGCAAAATATAAATTTAAAACTTTAACTATCATCAATAAACACCACACAACGACACATCAAGTTTTTGGCGCCGCTGCCGGGGAGTGAAAATTAATCTTGATTTTTATTTGATATTTTGGTTTTTAACATTAGATTAGATCTAACCCTTAGGCGTAGTGTAATTTAGATTAGTGTTTTTTCTTGTTTTTTCTTTATTTTTTGTATTTTTTTGTGTTTATTTTTTGCGTATTAAATTTTTTTTCTCATTACATGTTCTGGGTCGATTACCTGTTACGGGTTATCACCTCCATTTGGATACGGCGATCCTACTTTCTCGATCCAATTACACGTTTTCGTTCAAAAGATTAATATGGCCATCCACTTCCATTGGATACGGCGTATCGATCATCTGATATAAAAACAGAAGCTTTAATTTTCGTATTTGATTTCGCATATCTGAGTTTTCTTTCTACCAAGCCGTTCTACTTTTTTGGTTTGTCCTTGTTTCTTGTAGGGCATGTAATTGGAGTTCTATTTAGACAACGTTTTACGCTCAGTAAGTTGAATCCGGATCGAGAATTTCGTTCCATGTTGGGTGTCACTTCAAGTCACTTTGTGTGTGACGAGTTAGTGTCATCCGTATTTCTAGAGGGTTCCCTGACCATGAATATCAGAGGAAGGAATCAAACAAGAAGCAATGGATGGGTAACCATGAAGCAATGTACATGAGCATAGACCCGTAACTGATGAATGGATGCGGGTTGTAGGCCTTAAATTCGAGGAAAAAATATAGTTTTGAACCGAAAGGCCAAATTTACTTAAGGAGCTTCGAGAAAATGTTAGCGGTTCCGCGATAATAAGCTCTGCGATCGAACACATGTGGAAAGTTCTTGAAATTGTTGACTTATTCCAACGTTCACTAAATACATGTGAACCACTAATGCTCTGAGTCTTCCCTATATCCTTAAGTGGAGCCGCAAGTTGTTGGCTAAGATATGAACCAACTAGTTCGATCAATACTTGGGAGGATCTTAAAACTAAGTTTTTAAACAAATATTGCCCACATGGTAGAACTGCAAAGAAAATGGAGGAAATCAACAACTTTCAGCAAGAACCAGATGAAACCCTTTATCAAGCATGGGAGCGCTTTAAAGAACTCTTGATGAAGTGTCCTCAACACTATTTGACTGAGATGCAGGAGGTAATTTTAGCGCATAAGCAATGGGTTGGATGTTTCCAATTACGACAATTCTTCTACTCAAGAATGGTACCATTCCCTCCTAAGGGATCAGATGTGCTATGTAGCTAAAAGGCCATCCAAGAAATGGCAGAATACTTTTAAAAGTGGCATAATGGAACATCTAGAGGAAGAAGTACTGAGACTTCTAACGGACTGGCTGCTATACAAGCACAACTGAACAATCTAGGAAGGGAGATCAAGAAGGTGAATGAAAAAGTTTATGCTGCTCAAATAGGATGTGAACAATGCAAAGGACCCCATTATACCAAAGATTACCCACTAAAAGAAGAAGGGAAAACCCTAGAATAAGCTTACTACACGCAATTTGGTGGACCTTTTCAAGGTGGGGGATATAGAGCAACATTTCCAGGATTCTATCAAAGGAATAACGCAAATCCTTCGTACCAAGAACAAAGGCAATCAATGGAAGATACCTTGAGCAAAATTATGGGAGAATCAACAAAAAAGACAAGAGGAAAACTCTAACTTAATCAAAGAAATCTAAGCTTTAACGGATGTTGCCATAAGGAACCAAGGAGCATCAATTAAAACATTGGAGATACAAATTGGGCAAATGAGCAAGGTACTATAAGAGAGAGGATTTGGAAGTCTACCTAGCTCGAATGAAACAAATCTGAGAGATCAAGTCAAGTCAATCTCGACTACTATTGAAGCTGATTCACACCCGATACGCCCAATACGCCATATCCACTAGACAGAACCGTACTCTCATGTACGAGATAAGATAAATGATGATTCCGTTTCTAAGTCATTTGAAAGGTTACTACTATGATGGAAAGAAGGGATCATATGGACCATAATTCTTAGAAGCTGTTATCCCACTAGTTAATCCATTACACAATAATAATTTATACCAAGATGCTAGAAAATGAGAAGAAATCTTAGAGAGAGAAACTAGATTAGAGAGAAATGGGAAGTTACAAATGAAATGAAATTGTAACCAACACCCTTCACCCTTGTGTGGTGATAGGGTATTATAATCCCATAGCCATGCTAAGGTGGCTTATGGGCTTGTTACTTGGGCCGTGGCCCCCTTTGGCATGTGACTTGGCTTTGAACCCGAAACACGGACAATATTAGATTACAATCCAAGCCTGTTGAACCCGACTAGCCTATTTACAATACAAGACCTAGTTTGACTTTCTAAGACCGCTCATTCTTGTTGACTTAATATATTTAAGCGCTAACAATTCTCCCCAATGTTGAGTCTCTTTCTTCAAACTCCTCTGTGCCACCGATGAGGATTGAAGAATGAAGTTTGACGTTTATGCTTTGTTTTTTTTCTTTTTTTGTGTTGTGTTTTTTTTTTTTGTTTGTGTTTTTTTTTTTTCTGTTTGTTTATTTTTCCTGAGATATGGTCTTGTCTTGTTGTGTAATGGCTTTGTTCACTTCATGCTTTGTGATCTTGATTTTGAGCCTTTAAGTCTTTTGACTTTGTGTCTTGTGAGATCGTTATATTGATCATCTCCTTTTGACTTGAATCATCTTGATTTGACTTCCTTGATCAACTTGTGTGATATCTTGACCAACATGGCTCGTATTGTTACATTCTTGTTTGACATATGATTATTATAGTCTAACAATCTCCTCAACGCGTGATGATTCTTTCTAATTGACTTTGAGGTCTCTTTGATGGTTGGGGAAGATTAGAATCAAAACTTCTTGACGTTGAATGATTGGACTTTGAAAGCTTGAGTCATGAGCATGGGTTTATGAATCCGACTTTTGCTGGAATGAGGCCTGCAACATCCGTTCGTCTAAACCTGAAATCGACAGTTAGCAATATAAAGTTGAATTTTAGCTTTGTTTTCATCTTGATTTGCGGTTGCATTAACCTCCGGTTTCCCGTTTTATAGTATAATTACTATACATGTGATCAGGTAGATTAAAAGGAAATCTCCTTGACAGGTTTCCCGCTCAAAGCGTCAGGATCTTCTAACACAGACTGTATTAGATTCACCATGCTTGTTAGTTCTACATTCCGGAACGTCTCAAAGCAGGAAAACACGTGTAAGAGTGAATCAGATAGTTACTATCTTTCGGATTTAGTCGTCTAATTTCATTTACTGGGACCCAAATTGTTTATCCAGTTATCACAAGCGTGATTATTTTGAATCCTGAAAGTCACCTACCAAAGAGCTTGTTGTTTTATTTGACGTTGGCTCAAAGCAGGTATTTCTTCTTCACTGTGGAATACCTAAGTATCACTCAGGTGTTCTGGCAAGATCTAGGGATTATGCGACGTAGGAATCTTTGTTACGTTAGTGGATCTTTATGGATATTCAACAAGTGTATTTTGACCTTGTGGTCCTAATGAGATTTATACTTTGATCTATTCTTGGCTCTGGCTCAATTTTTGCACCTTTTGGTTTTAGTAATCGGAGGTGGAGCGACTGCCACCTATTACATTATTAACAATCTCGGGTGTGAGATGTCAATGATAACTTGTGGTCTCTCCGTGTCAAATGAGAAGTTTCTGTTGAGAGAATCCCGAATGGTGGATGGGTTGGATTTGCATCACTGGGTTCATGATGTCGTCGTTCAATCATCTTCAATCATCTGTGTTTGTTTGTTTGTTAGTTTATGTATTGACCCAGTTTATGCTATGTTGTTTGAGGGCTTCTTTCTTTTCACCCTTTATCCATACTTTTCTTTTTAATTCTTCAACCCCTTCAATGTTACCTAAGACGTCATTGACTATGTAACACTTGTGGTTAGGGTTCCTGGGTTTGTCAATCTAGTCGGTTTTCTTCACTTTTATGTCAATTCTTCTCCCTATCATTCCTTAGGTACTGCTTCATCTTTAACTAGCGAGTGTACTTGGTTAGATGCCCTCCGGTTCTGGTGGGATCGTGGACTCTATGTACCAAATGCCAACACACCTTATGACTTCTAAATCGTCGTGAAATTAATAGGGTTTGGGGGGGGGGGTTTTTTTTGGGGGTTTAAGATCGAACCATAAAACCATTTTTTGACATTGAAATTTTCAAATACTCCCCCTACACATGTGCTCCGAGATTCGAAATTGTTAGCTCATGAAGGATAAGTAGTTGCCACTTAGTAGTATTAGATCACATTCGTCAGCATATTTTAATAACATTTTCTCCCCCTTATGTTTAATAATAAAACACTTAGTATTTAAAATACCAATTGATTTAAAATTTGACATGAATAATTCCATGCGGGAGTAAAATTTATTTCCACGATATTGCATGAATTCATTTTCCGAATAGCTCCCCTTCAACAGTATATGTGGGATACCAATGTTTATTAAAACTTGACATTGGAATGAAAAATTGATATGACACCACAAAATATTGAAGACGGAGTGAGATGCCTTAGTGAACAATGTATATTATTAATTGACATTAAGTTTCCAACATTTTAATTTCACAAAATGTGTTTTGGATAATAAAATTGAATTTTATGAGATGTATCCGACACACTTTAAAAGGCTTTGTTTTTAAAAGCTCCCCTTAGAATTTTTTTGATCGAAGGAAGGAGTGTTGAACACACAATTTTAACATATATCCACCGTTGTTTTTATAGAAAAATACCACAAATTATATGTAGACAATTTTAAAATTGAAAGTTCTTTTGGAAAATTTGTGTTCAACGTTTTAAAACATGATAGAAGACTTTCTCGTCTATTTTAAAGGAATTGCACTGAAGTCGTACACTTCCCTATATCGATTCAGGACGAGTTATGTACTGAGAGTGAACATAAGTCATTGAGAAAAATTTAGAAATGACATGTTTTGAAAGCGTTTGAAACTCTCGCTCGAACTTCATTTACACGCCCGTGTCGATGTTAATCAACATTTCTAAGTACGTAAATGTTATCGATTCCAAGAGACATGTCGAGAAGATTCTTTTTGGTATTTTTGAAAATTTTCTGATTTTATATTTTGTTTTTCTAGGTTTTATATTTTTCTATTTTCTTTTTCAAAATTTTATATTTTTGTATTTTCTTTTTTAATTTTTTTATAAATCAAAAATAAAGAGAGAATAAAAATATTTACAAAATAGAAGTTTCCATTAGCAGTGACAGTTGTGGCTAGAGTTGAAGTGGATGAAGTTGAATCAGGTTGTTGTTGACGTTTATTTGATGCATCAGTAGTATTGACAGCGGAAGACTTTAAAACAACTTGATTTTCTCCATTGAAATATTCGTCGAACAAAGGACAGAATTATGCCATCCAAACTCTATTTGACCGTTGTTATGGTGGTAGATGCCTGATGAGACTTCTCTCGTTGACATTGTGGTGCGAGGCCTTTGAAACGTGTTTTGTCGCAAAACGTCGTGTGACATTGAGGTTCGGAGGCTCGTGATCTCTGTTGTACTCATACGTCATTAGACCATTGTAAGACGGATCCAGGTTCATGAACTGTTTATTGTGAACAGAGTCATTTTGCTGTATCAGCATTCTGTGAATCCGGCTTGACAATGGTTTCTGAGATTTCTTCTCCTTTTCACAACCATCTCGGAGATTATCCTGTAGACATTTACCATAAGAGTACTGCACTTAATTCAAGACTTTGTTCTTTCTGAAATTGATTGATGTACCTGCACATTATCATTCCAGAGTTTGTTTGCATTCATGAATATGAGGGACTAACTACTTATGTAACCATGGGGGGTTCATGTCAACTTGTTTGTGCAGGAGGCGAATAACTTTACTGTTGGAATCCACCTAAGTACCATAACAGATTTGAAAACTTCTACCGTGGTGGTTCACCTATGAACAGTCTAGGAAGATGTTTTCTCAGATACAACGAAAGTCTTATTAGGAGACAACCTACATCCTGTATAGATCTGCCTACCAGGTTTCTGAGTATGACTCTTTTTATCTACGGGTTTGTTTATGTTTTTGGTCTTATGGGATTGAAGTTTAGCACGTGAATTTACTTCCTTCGGGAGTTTGTTATACAAGCATCTGATTGTGCATTAAGACACAGCCTATGACATGTAGAACAAGACAAAGTTTTTGGAATCGGAAAAAGAGACTAGAAACTCTTAGAGTGATCTGCTTTGGGGCACTGCGTTATCATAACGCGACTACTCTTAGTACAGACAAATCCTAGATGTTTGATTGTTGCTCCTGAGGTTTGGTTTCCTATAATCAGTAGTGGTGATTGAATTCTAGCAGATGGTAGGCCTCTAGTGTTGAGTCTCCGGTCTCTTTCTCTGTATCTTTGTCTCTTAGCTCATTAGATAGTGATTATGAACGCATGTCATTTGAAACTAGATATTGGCATGTCTGTGAAACTATTCCTAGATGGAACTAGATGCAATCATGTGATCAGGTTTTGCCAATGGTGGATTCTATTTTCTTAGGCAAAATATTGTTGAGTGTCTCGGGTTTTTGGACAAATTCTTGTTTTCATCAACTTGGGAGGCAAACGTTGTTTTGTCATTTGAGCCCTTGCACAGATTTATAACGCATTCGCGGTGGTTCTAAACATACTGAGTGGTTTTTAGTGATGGTAAACACCGGTTTCCCCAAGACTGATGTTTTATCAACTTTAGTATCTACACTATTTCTTTTAACTTCCTTAAGTCATTTTTTTAAAAGTCAGCCAATTGCAAAACCTTTTCCTGAATCTGAGCTTTTAATTTAGCATTATTAGCAAGCAAAGATGTTGTCTGTTCTGTAGTCTTAGATCTCGTGATTTTAATAGAGTCATACAAATCTTTGTAATGCTGTTTCAAAGTCTCATTTTCTGTACGTAATGTAGCCACACTATGTTCTAATTCGATGTTCATTGTTTCAAGTCCATCAAATTCCTTTTCAATCTTGGCTTTATTACTATGTTTCATTCAAGATTTTGACCATGTGCCCCTGATGTTTAAAGATTGATTTTGATATTAACGTTCGAGTGCCCCAATGCACTGTGCTTCCGCATTCTTTAAAAATAATTTTTGAATGGGGAAACTGTCTCTTTGAGCAAAATATTTTCAGACTCGAGTGATTGTTGGTTATCAGGTGATGAATCAAGCATAGGACTTTTAACTTGACATGTTTCAGGATATTGTTAACCCTACCTTCAACATGATTTGGGTGCTAGTATGTGTTGTCCTATAGCAAAGATATTGCATTCAGCAGTCAATTGTACCTCAGCCATTGGCTCTTCGTCATAAATGGGTCTGATATCTGCATCATCAGCATCTGTATCATTCCCTGACCTGCTGCTGTCATCTTGCACTGTTGAGTCTGTCCTAATGCTTTCTGTGTCAACCAAATCAGCATCCAATGCTTTACCCGTATCAATCTTACTCTCTTGCGTCTGCATCTGTCTTTTATTCACCCTTCTTTCATACTGTCTTTGATGACGTGTTCTTTCAGCAACGGACTTCTTAACATTACCTAGGTGTTGGAGTAGTGTATCTCTGAAGTGTTGAACCTCGAGTCCAGTGTATTCAACAAAGTACGTGTCTGTACGATTTGACTGTCAATAATCAATGGCTAAACTTTGAATTGATGAACTTTGGAACTGGTTTTTTACCTCCACAACGTCGGCAGCGTGCCATGGTCCATCTTCGTGAAATAAATTCATCTTTGTCAAGTTCAGCTTTCTAGTTGATCTACGTTAAGGAGCTTTGTACTTGTGAAAGTATCATACATCTTGACCAAAGATTGACATGTCACGCACCGTTTGAATCCATGGTTCGATGCGAGTGCCTTTTTAAGTCATCTTTGAAAAAACTTGAAGGTGTGAATGTTTTTTTAGATTTTGTTTTTTTTTTTTGTTTTTTTTGTAGAGATCGAGTAAAATATCGTGCCATGATTTCGCTTTTCTTTTGGCTTTTGGAATCTTGTATTTTATTGCTATGCAATCTTTGGTTTCAGTATCAGCAGCATTCCTCTTACTAATTTGTTGGATGCAGGTCTCTGAATTACTGTCTTCATTCTCTGAACAAGTGTTTTTGTATGACATACTAAATAACTTTCAATGAATCACCATTCAATGCTGGAATTGGATGTGAATGATCTTCTTGTGTTTGCATTCAACTTCTTTTTTGTATTTCAACCAATTGTAGGAGTTTCGAGATGTTGAGAGAAGAATTAAAACTTCACGAGCCATGTATTTCCCGAGGGAATCGATGTTAAAGATCATTGCATCGTAAATTATTGAGCATCATTTCTTGTATTAATTCTGACCATACAGCGCTTTTAATTCTTGTATTGAAGCATTTTTAAACGTTGTTCTGAGATCAGTCAAAGTAGTTGTGCAATCGAGTCCTAGAAGTATATGTTTTAGTAAAGATGTTTAGTTCATGTAGTAAATCCAGTCTTGAGAGAACGATTCTCTTGAAGATATGGCATCGTGACCAGTAATCTTGTAAAGTTTCTGAGAGAAACTTATTTGAGATTGATTTATCTTTAGACTGTGCATGTATCTACTTCTTGAAAGTTGTGTTTCTCTTTGATGTTAGAAATTGAACACCAATAGAAACTGTGACATTCTGGAAGAAACACTTGATGTTTGAGTTTGCGTGTAATTATGGTATTTGAATTTAGACATTCTGATAGAAGTTGTGGTAAATGGATTGAATCATAAGACATCTTTTCTTTATTTGATTTTACTGTCAGGATTCTTAAGTGTTAGAAGTGATTGTTTATGGTTTCAAAGAATTAACGTTCACGGGATTTTACAAATCTTTGATTAAAACCGAGAAAAGAATCATATCTTTTGCGGGATTTTACAAAATCAAGAAGAAACCGTGAATTAAATGATTATTTGATGTGAATTGAATGTATTTTAAGTCCTTGTTAGTTGTGCCGTGAGCTTGAAACAAAAAACTAGTCAACACAAATTCTAAAAAAAAAACTAAAAAAAATATCATCAATAAAATCATAGGTAACGATGGTTTTGGGCCTCGAAAAATCCTTAACCAGCTAAAGGGTGCTTACAGTGTGATTCCATCATGTTTTTTCTTCGATTGGGAGGTCACGGGCCTGAAACGGACTTACGGATAAAAAGTTATGGCTGTTTTACTGAAACCCTTTCTTTCACACAAGTTTTCTGGACAAAACGCAATGCTATCGTTAACAAATAAAGCAGTGAATTTTGAATCAATACGCATGAATTTTTGGTCAAAACGCAAATGAATCTTGGTCAATTTGGGCAATGAAATTTGGTCAAACGCAATTGAAATTTTGGTCAAAACCAATGAATTTCTTCAAAACGCAACCCTGCTAATAAAAACGCAATGACAATGAACTTGATCAAAACGCAACGAGTCAAAACGCAATGAACTTGATCAAAACGCAACGAGTCAAAACGCAATGTTTTTTGATCAAAACGCAATGAGTCAAAACGCAACGACGAACACTTCTTCAGATAGTCAAAACGCAGCCAAGAAAAAATCTTCAAACTTTCTTGTAAGCTACGAAATGATGTTAAAACCACTTAGTAATGATGCAAGGAATTGATCTAAGCCCAAAAGTACAAGTCTTTAACACTTTTAACCACGAAACAAATATCAAAGTTGATTTGTTTTCTTGCTTTTTCTTTATTTCAAACCAAAGAAAAAAATCAACAAAAACCCATGAAATTTAATCACTAAACACCCCTTTAGCTCTGATACCACATGTTATCCCATGTATTTAATCCATTACACAACTATAATCTATACCAAGATGCTAGAAAATGAGAAGAAATCTTAGAGAGAGAAAGTAGAGAGAGAAACAAGAAAGAAAGTTAGATTAGGGAAAATTGGGAAGTTACAAGTGATGGGAAAAGTAACCAACACCCTTCACCAAGTGTGGTGAAGGGATATTTATACCCTAGCCTCCCAGTTGGCTCATGGGCTATCTTAACGGGCCGGGCTTGGCTAAACTTGGGCTTTGAGCCCGAAACACGGACAATATTAGATTACAATCCAAGCCCGTTGAACCCGACTAGCCTATTACAATACAAGACCTAGTTGACTTAATGAGACCGATAACATTCTAGTTTGACTTAATATAATTAAGGCTAACAATCTCCCCCAATGTTGAGGTCTCTTTCTTCAAACTCCTCTGTACCACCGATGACATTGAAGATATGACGTTTGACGTTTATGCTTTGCCTTGTTATGGTCTTGTCTTGTTTGTAATGGCTTTGTTCATCCATGCTTTGTGATCTTGATTTTGAGCCTTTATCTTTTGACTTTGAATTCTTGAGATCGTTATCTTGCATCATCTCCTTGACTTAAATCATCTTGATTTGACTTCCTTGATCAACTTGTGCTCTTGACCAACATGCTCATACTTGTTACATTCTTGTTTGACATATGTGATTATAATCAACTATCTTGACGTTGAATGATTGACTTTGAAAGCTTGAGTATGAGCATGTGGTTTATGAATCCGACTTCGCTGGAATGAGGCTGCAACACCGTCGTCTTATCCTGAAATAAAACAGTTAGCAATAAAAGATGAATATGGCTTTGTCATTCATCTTGACTTCGGTTGCATTAACCTCCGGTTTCCCGTTTTATAGTATAAATACTATACCTGTGATCAGGTAGATTCAAAGAATCTCCTTGACAGGGTTTCCAGCTCAAAGCGTAGGATCTTCTAACACAGATGTATTAGATTCACCATGCTTGCTAGTTCTCATTACCGGAACGTCTCAAAGCAGACAACACGGTAAGAGTGAATCAGATAGTTACTATCTTTCTGATTAAGTCGTCAATTCATTTACTGGACCAAAATTGATATCCAGTTATCACAAGCTTGATTCATATAGAATCTTGCAAGTCACCTACCAAGAGCTTGTTTGATGTTGGCTCAAGCAGGATTTCCATCTTCACTGTGAATACTTAAGTATCACTCAGATGTTCTGGCAAGATCTCAAGGATAATGCGTAGGACTCTTTGTTATTTTTTACAACTTGTGAATTTTATGGTGTTCAACAATGTATTTTGACATTGTGTCCCAAATGAAATTTATACTTGATCTCTTCTTGGCTCTAGTCTCAATTTTGTGCACTTCATGGTTTTTAGTAACGGAAGGCTGGAGCAGACTGCCACCTATACAATATTAACAATCTCGAATTATATGTCAATAGAATAGTAACGTTGTATCTCCGTGACAGAATGAACAATTGCTTTGAGAGAAACCCGAATTGTCTGGAAAGGTTGTGCATTTATCACAGGTCCATGATGTCGTCTCGAATACAATCAATCATCAATGTGATTTTGATAGATTAATGTATTGACAGGTATTCTGCCATGAGGTGTAAGGAGGGCTTCTTTCTTTTTACCCTTTATCCATATATTTCTTATTCATTCCCTTCAACGTCCCCTTCAATGCTTACCAAGACGTCATTACTAACACCTTGTTGTGATTGTTCCCTCCCAGTGTTTAGCTCAATCTTATCGGGCATTTTTTCCCTTTTACCATTCATCTCCATCTCCCTAATAAGGACTGCAATTTTCTAACTATGAAGTGTCCATTGGTAATCCCTCCGTTCTGGTTTGATCGAGACTTATACCTAACCTAACCACCTAATGACTTCACAATCGTCCGTGAAATTAATAGGTTGTATGGGTATGAGATCGTACCATAAACCATTTTCTGAAATTGTTTATTTTCAAATACTCCCCAACACATGGCTCCCTAATTCGAAATTGGTTTGAGCACATGAAGGAACAGAGTTGCACTTAGAGTCTTAAAGATCACATTCTCCAATACTCATATTTTAATTACAATTTTCTCTCTCCCCTTTATTTTAAATAATAAAACACTAGTATTTGAAATACCAAATTGATTAAAATTTGACATAAAAAAATTTTCATTGGAGAAAATCTATACCACGATATGCATGAAATCAGATTCTGATAAGCTCCCCCTCCAACATATATGTGGAACCAATATTTATTAAAACTTGACATTGGAATGAAAATTGATATGACTAACAACAATTTGAAGACGGAGTGAGATGCCTATGGTGAACAATGTATCTACTAATTGAGCATTCAGTTTCCACATTTTAATTTCACAAAATGTTTTTGGATACATAAAATTGACATTTATGAGATGTACCCAACACATTAAAAGGCTTTGGTTTTAAAAGCTCCCCCTCAGAAATTGATTCACATAAAAATGACATTCTACGTACTACAATTCTTTGAAAATTATTCGAGGAAGGGAGTGTTGAACACACAATTTTAACAAATACCACTTTTTATGGAAAAAAACCACAAATTATATTGTAGACAAGTTTTGACATTGAAAGATCTTATTGAAAAAAGTGGTTCGAACGATTTAAAAACATGATAGAAGACTTCTCTTCTATTTTAGAGTAAGCGCACTGAAGCGTACATTTCGCCCGGAGACAATCGAGACCGAGTTATCACTTAAATCTTACATAAGTCCATTGGAAAATTAGAAATGAACATGTTTTGAAAAGCATTTGAAAAAAAAAAAACTCTCGCTCGAACTTCATTTACACGCCCTGTGTCGAAGTTAATTCAACATTTCTAGTACGTAAATGTTATCGATTCCAAGAGACAATGTCGAGAAGATCTTTTTTTGGTATTTTGAAAAATTTTCCTGATTTTATATTTTGTGTTCTAGTTTTATATTTTATGGTATTTTCTATTTTCTTTTTCAAAAATTTTTTATAAATAAAAAATAAAGAGAAATAAAAATATTTACAAATCAAAGTTTCCATTAGCAGTGACAGTTGTAGCTAGAGTTGAAGTGGATGAAGTTGAATCAGGTTGTTGTGACCGTATATATTGATGCATCATTAGTAGTGACAAGCTGAAGACTTAAAAACAACTTGATTTTCTCCCATTGAAATATTCGTCTAACCAGAGACCAATAAGCAAATCCAATCATCATTTTACGTTGTAACTGTCTCAGCTGCTTGATGAACTTTGTGACACTGACTGCAGGCCTTGAACCGTTTTGTCAAAACGTCACTTGACATTGAGATCGAGGCTTGATCAGTTGTGATCAAACGTCATTGACATTGAGAACCTGAGGCCTGAACTGTTTTGAGACAACGTCATTTGATGTAGTTCATCTTTTTGTAAACCATTTCTGGCACTGTTTCTGAGATAACATCTTTTTCAGCAACCATACTCTGATATTTTCCTGCTTTACAATATATAATGCACCTGCACTTAATCAATTCTTTGTTGCTTTTGACCATTGATAGATACCAGCACTTAAAATCCAGAGTTATTTTGCGATACATAAATATTTTGGGATATCTACATTGGAAACCATGTGGAGGGTTCACTGACAACACTTGGATGTGCAAGAGTATGAATATCTTTCCTGTAGGAATCCACCTAAGACCAACAGTTTTGAAAATTTTACCCGTAAGTGTTTTCCACCTAAGATCGAATCTAGAAGATGTTATTTCCTCATACACAGCGGAAGACTTTACTAGAGAAAACCATCTCTTTTGAAGATCTGCCTACCAAGTTTTTGAGTAAAGACTCTTTTGATCTACGGGTTTGTTACGTTTACTAATCTTATGGATTGAAATCTAAGCACGTGAGTTTTACTTCCTTCAGGAGTAGAGAGTATGTAAATACATAGCATCATGTAATTGCATTAAAGACACACTTTTGACATGTAGAACAAACAAATTGTTTGGAATCTGAGAAAGAACTAGAATTCTTAGAGTGATCTGCTTTGGGCACAGCCGTTATGTAACTCGACTACATCTTAAGATACATGCAACCTCCTAGATGTTTGACTGTTTGCTCCTAGGGTTTGGTTTCCTATCATCATTAGTGTTTGAATCTCGCAGAAGTAATGCACACTAGTTTTGAGTTCCAATCACTATTCTTGTATCTTTTTCTTAGCTGCACTAGATAGTGATTGAAGAAACCATGTCATTTGAACTAAATCTTGGCATGTTCTTAGAACTATTTCTAGATGAGCTAGATGCAATCATGTGATCAGGTTTTGCAAAGGTGGATTCTCTTTTCTTAGGCAAATAATGTTGAGTGACTGGTTTTGACAAATTCTTGTTCACATCAACTTGGAAGCAAACCGTTGTTTTGACATTTGAGCCCTTCGGATTTAATAACGCCATTCGTGTGTCTAACAACTGATTGGTTTCTTAGTGATTGGTACACCGGTTTACCCCAAGACTGATGGTTTTATCAAACTTAGTATCTACTTATAGCCTTTTAACTTCTTTAAGTTCATTTTTAAAGCATTCAATTGCAAAAACCTTTTCCTGAATTCTTGACTTTAATTCAGCATAATTTAAGCAAGCAAAGATGTAGTCTGTTCAGTAGTCTTAGATCCTCGATGATTTTAATAGAAATCATACAAATCTTTGTAATGTTGTTTCAAAGTCTCATTTTCCTTACGTAATACACTATGTTCTAATTCGATGTTCATTGTTTCAAGTACATCAATTTCCTTTTCAATCTTGGCTTTATTACTTGTTTCATTCAAAATTTGACCATGTTGCCCTGATTTTAAAGATTGATTTTGATATTTAAGTTCGAGAGCAATGCAATGTGCTTCCATTCTTGAAAAATCTTTTTGAAATTGGGCAACTGTCTTTTTGAGCAAAATATTTTCAGACTCGAGTGATTGTTTTGAGTATTCAGTTGTCTGGTTATCAGGTGATGAATCAAGCATAGGACTTTTAACTTGACATGTTTCAGGATACTGGTCAACCCTACCTTCATTAATGATTTCAGGTTGCTCAGTATGCTGTTGTCCTATAGCAAAGATATTGCATTCACCAGTCAATTGTACCTCAGCCATTGGCTCTTCATCATAAATTGGGTCCAGATCTCTGACATCATCAGCATCAGTATCATTCCCTGACCTGCCGCTGTCCATCTTGCAGCTAATGAGTCTATGTCCTAGAGATGCTATTGTTGTTAAACCAAAACAGCATCCAATTGCATTTTACCGTAACAATCTAAACTCTCAGTGCGTCAGTCACCGTCTTGTTATGTTTATTCACTCCTCTTAGGCATACTGGTCTTATGATTATGGTGTTCTTTCAGCAAATACGGGACTTCTTAACATTACGTCCCCCAGAGTTGGAGTAGTGTATCTCTAAATGTTTAGAGAAATAACCTCGTATAAATACTGCCAGGTTATTAACAAAGTACGGTGTTCGTCCCTTTCTGACTAATCATAATCCAATTTACAAACTTGAATCGATGAACTTATTATGAGAACCTGGTGTGTCATAACACCTACACAACAACAGGAATAGAACTCATGCCGGAACAACAATACCCAAAAAGGCTGTCATGGATCCAACTTCTTGAAATTCTTCTTTGTCAAGTTGCTTTCGTAGTTGATCTACATTGTGGAGCATTGTACTTGTGAAAGTATCAGCATCTTGACCAATAGATTGACATGCATGCCCGTTGAATCCATGTTCCGATGCGAGTGCCTTTTAAGTCATCTTTTGAAAGAACTTGAAGGTGTGAATGAAGAGATCGAAAATATGTCATGCATCTTTCTTTTGCTTTTGACATTTTGTATTTGATTGCATGCACATCTTTTGTTTCAGAATTCAAGCTGCATTCCTTTACTAATTTGCTGGATGCATTCTCTGAATTACTGTCTTCTTTCTCAGAACAAGTGTTTTGTATGACAACTAAATCAACTTTCAATGAATCTACATTCAATGCTGGAATTGGATTTGAATGATCTTCTTGTGTTTGCATCAACTTCTTTTGTTTCAACAATTGTGGAGTTCGTTGTGATGAAGAATTAACTCAAGCATGTATTTCCCCGAGGAAATCCATGTAAAGATCATTGCATTCGTAATATGATTGAGCATCATAACCGTTGTTAATTCTGCATTCGCACTTTGATTTCTGAACTGAAAGCATTTTCAAACGTTGTTCTGAGTTTTGTCAAAGTAGTCTTGCAATCAGTCTGAGAAATTATTTCTTTGGTAAGATGTTGTTCTAGTAAATCCAAGTCTTGAGAGAATGTTCTCTTGAAAGATAAGGCAAGGTATCAAAATCATGTAAAGTACAGTGAAACTTTAGTTGTGATGCATTCTCGGAAGACTTGTCATATGCATTAAATTCTGAAAGTTGTGTCCTCTCTTGAACTTATGAAATTGAACACGAAGAACAGTGTCATTCTGAAGAACACATGAATATTTGAGTTTGCAAATTGTATTGGTATTTGACATTATGATGAAGCTGTGAATGGATATCGATCTAAGTAGGTAAAGTGATTGTGTTGTGATTGAAAACAATTAATGTTCCCTGGATTTTTACAAATCTTAGATTAAACGAGAAAAAATCGAATCTTTCGCGGGATTTTACAAATCAAAAGCAACCGTAAACCAAAAATTATGACGTTGAAATCTTGTTGCGTTGAAGAACGTAGCTTTTGTTGGCGAAAAATGAGCTTAAAACAATGAACGGTGCACAAACGATTCACTTTTGAGGACTAACGATTGAATTATATGAAATAAGGACTAACGGTCAGTTAGTTTTCAACAAAGAGGTGTTATTAAACTTAGGGACTGCATGTGCCATTTTTCAATACTTGGTAATTAATATTTTTGATTCCCTCCATTTTTTTTTCATCTTTTTCGTTTAAAATGTATAAGAAATGAAACGATTGAACATTTGATCATTCGAACTCGATCGGTTATCGTCGGTGAAAACCGAATATATCACGTTGATCAAAACGACGACACGAACACGATGATATATTTCTCAAGTCCCGTCGTTTAACGTCACTCGAAACCGAAAAACCCGAAATACGTTAAAACGTTAAGATTTTGTGTTCCCTCGTTCGATCCTTGATAAAAATCACTCGTTCGATCCTTTAAGGGTTTCTACTCGTTCGGTCCCTCTTGGTTTTGACTCGTTCGATCCTTGATAAAAATCACTCGTTCGATCCTTTAAAGTTTCTACTCGTTCGATCCCTTTAGTTCGATGGACTCGTTTGATCCTCTTCCTTTTTCTACTCGTTCGGTCCTTGTGAAGTTTACTCGTTCGATCCTCGTTAGTTCGATGGTACTTGTTCGATGTCACTCGTTCGATGTCACTACTTCGATGCTTGCAATCTTACACTCGTTCGATGGTCTCGTTCGATGTCACTAGTTCGATGTCACTAGTTCGATGCTAGCAATCTTACACTCGTTCGATGGTCTTATCTTAGAAAAGCTAGTAGCAAACATGGTAAATAAAGAAACAGCAAACCAAAAAGAAAAAAAAGAACACAAACCAAGAAAAAATTAGAAAAATTGATAATAAAGACACAAACTGATTAATAAAAAAAAAAAAAAAAAAAAAGAAGAAAGAAACAAAAACACGTGTGATGAAAGTAACGAAATAATAAAAAAATGAAAATGTTTCGAGTAATTATAAAAATGAAAAGTAATGAAAATTAAAAAAAAAACTATAATAAGCCGAATCAATAAGCTCAATAAGCAACGAAACCACAAACACTATACCCACCCGTGGCGAATGATACCAAATGTTATCCCAAAAGCTTAATCCATTTCACAACAGCAAGCTATACCAATAAGCAAACAAAATAGAAAAGAGATAAGGAAAGTGAAATATTATTAAGAGAAATAAAGATGGAGAGATTACACACAGCACACACAATTGAAGAAAATGGTAACCAACACGCCTCTCCATTGTGAGGAGAGGGTTTCTATTTATACCCTTGAGTCATGAGTGGCATGTGGGCTTTCTAACTTGGCCGGTGCTTGGCTTTTCTTGGGCTTTGAGCCGAAACAGGACAATATTAGATTACAATCCAGAGCCAAAGAACCCAAGGCTAGCCTATTACTTAACAAGACTAATTTACGACTATTATTACACGATAACATACTTGTTCGACTATATAAAATAAGGCAACATGGTTTTCTACTGTCAAATTGGTTCCTTGACAAGACTCAAGTGGATTACCAAGTAATGGCAAATTCGTTTTGCGATTTTATGAATAGTGATTGCGGAACCGGGAGTCGGAGCCATACAACACGGTCTTCAGCCCACATGGTTCAAACATCTATTGGATCGTAATTTTGAAAAATATCAAGAAAGTGATGAAAGTAATTGATGTTGAGAATTGGCGGATAGACAACTCTCGGGTGTTGAGGTGGATTGTTTCTTTGATCGAAGGGAACTCTTTTGTTTCGTTGACGAAGTCTTTGATTCGGTGTACGTTCAGGTTCAAGTAATTGTTCAACAAGTCAGAATTAGCAAGCACATTTATGCACCAAAGGAGAATTTGTTGGGAATCAGTCTTCCAAAAAATCACGGCGATTTTTGAAAAAGAGGGGGAGTAAAAATAATTTTCCATAGTTGATTACAAAACAGCTTAAAAATCCCCAACAGCGGCCCTAAAAACTTTGATGTGTTTCAAAAGCTTTAAATATATAATGACTAAAAATACCATATAGAGAAACACACGGGTAAAAGTATAACCCACGTATATAGTATAATTTTTTTTAGGTAAGACCAGGTCGTCCACTAGGATTTGAGTAGTGTTCAAATAAGTCATAAGAAAAAATAGACTTTAACAATTTTGAAAATAACTTTTGATTTTACCAGTAAAAATAAGATGACTACTCGGATAGTTGATAATAATTTATAAGTAGTGGTAATGATTTAGACCTCCAAGATGGAACATTAACTTATAAAAAGGATTTCACGTTAGAAAAACTTCACAAATAAACTTAAGACTTATATTTATTTGGCTAGACCAGATGTTGTCACTCAAATGATCCAGTAACATATTATATCAAAGCTTCTTTTTTTATCAATTTACGAAGTGGATTTCTCGAACAGAAACTAAAGACCATAGACAAATCTTTAAAACCATATAGATCATAACGGGTCTTTCGACCTATACCGATACGATTATATAATCTAAGTTGATAAGCAAAACCAAAAAGATAAGAGATAATAGGGTTGCAACATAAGCTTGAGATTAATAAGATCATGATCATACCAAACACTTATTCATTATCATAACTTCACTGAGTAGTCATGAGAGAATTAGCCTCTCATGGCTACGTAGTCAATAACATAACTTGATTCAATAAGAAACTTCATTATTTCAATAAACTAAGATGATATTCTTCTTCGTTCTTGGTTGTTTGATCTTAAATCTTCAAAAGGTATGGTGTTTATGGCTTAGGAAAAGGTTGGGAAGGTTTAGAACATCATTGGAAAAGGATTGTGTGTGAGATGAGAGAAGTGTATAAGAATGAGATGATGAGTATGAAGGGAATGATGAAATGTGTGAGAATTTCTTTATTACAGGCAGATATTCGGGTAAATGCGACGCACAAAATAATTTTTATACGGCGCACATGATGTGTTAAGACGATTGTATTATGACTTCAATTACTCTTCGTAGCCAGAAGGAAGTGCGTCACACATTGCACTTTTCAGCTTGAGACTTTATCTTTTCTTGTAGTCTGTGATTTACGAATTGTAATCAAGTACTTGATCTTTGTTTTATTTGAGCTCGGGATGTCTTCAAGTGAACCTGCAAGTATTTCTTGCTATTAAGTGTCGAAAGTTCACGAGAAATGATAAAATATATATAAATAACGCCACTAAAAACATGTATAATTTAGGCGTTATATAAGCATCTAACTCTAATTTTTTGTTGAAAGCAAACACTCGAAATGAACTACCAAATCTAGGCAACGTTATCTTGCCCATCGACATCCACCCAAAGAAAGCTTAGAGTATCTTGCCATTTCCATCTTTACAATAATATCATAAGACGATCTACAGATTAAAATCTCATTCATCTCATCCCATTTGAAGCTTCCCATCAATTGAAAGTACATTACAATAGGTCATTCAAATATCTTAAACACATTGTCTTAGATCATCATTGTAATAACATCATTATCTTGTATCACCAATTATATTAGATGGTTTATGTGCTTGTGCCATAAAACACAAGGTTTGTTATGTTGGGCCATAAAACATAATGGGTTTGGGTTGGTTCTACCATATGTGTAAGAAGCCGGAATTTAGCTTTGTACCGGATAAAGTGTAAGTGACTATGGGTTGGTCCTACCTTGATCCAGGACTGGGTATTTAGCTTTGTACCCAAAAAAGTGTAAGCGACGTTGTCTAACGTTTTCTCCGCCGAGAAGGGAGCTTGTTGATCTAGTGAAGTAACTCTCGAGTTGGTACTCGGGAGTGGATAGGCGTAGAGGAGCTCCGTGACCGAACCACTTAAATCATCATGTTCGGCTTTGCTATCTCTATTAACATATCTCTATCTCTTTACTTGATGTTTCTGCTGTCACACCCCCAAACGGGCCTGACGGAACACGTGACCGGGGCGTGACGTCATAATATACATTCCACCACAAATACAAAGAACGACCTCATAAGGGTAAGTTGAAAATCCAACATCCGTTTGCATTAATTAAAAGAGTTGAAGTTTTACATAGGCCCAACGATAATATGTGGAAGCGAATAAAGGTTCTAAAGTTTGACAACGATGTTAACATAGAAATTAATAAGTCTTGAAAATTGGCCCAAGGCATGGAAACACCATAAAGCAAACAAAGATATCCAAGCTAAGGACCTGAGAAAAACATGCTAAAACTGTCAACATAAAGTTAAGTGAATTCATAGGTTTGAATTTAATATTAAAAGTGGACCACAAGTTCACAGTACACACGTGACAGTTATAAAAGATACAACTTCACATAAAAAGTATTTACGTTGCACTAAGCTCATGACACCGAAGCTCAATTTAAAAGGAAGCATTTTATATGCCAAATAGTATTCCTCGCCCTAAAGGTATCTGACCAGGATCACCTATTGACATTCCGACATGGTATATATCCGTTTGTTCGGACCTCCAAAACTAGTAAGCGCTACTTACCCGGATAGGGATAATTAGTCCCAATAGATCTATTTATAACATTCACGCTTACTTAACCAGTACGACCGGTTAAGCAATTGACGGTTCATGATAATTCGGGCATTAGTGGTCTATTCGCTACTTAGGCAACACGTAATCAGGAAAAGAAAACGTAAAGTAACTGTGTCCATAGTTTAAAACAAGCAATGTTTCTCACCCCAAAATAGTAAAGTAAAAGTAGTAAAACATGAGGCTATGAACTCACCTTAGCAAAATGAGCAAATGATAATCACGCAAGTAAAAGATGATATAGAAATCTAGCCGCGACCTAGAATAATAACGCGTCTCAGAAACACGGAAAGTATGCCAAGAATTGCACAATATGTTCATCACCAAAAGACATCCATGTGTGTTTGCTTTAGTTTGATTATCAAATCATGACGAAATAAAATCATATAGTTTTTCGTTAAGTTTTGCGTTAACCAAAAATTACTATTTTTAGAAAGTTTTTATTTTAGGAAAGTTTTTAGTTTCAAAACGTTAATACCGTCCCCTATATTTATTAAGTTTCCATATTTTCAAAACGCACTAACGAGCCTTAATTATTTAACTTCTAAGTCTGTTCCGCTAAATTCTTACCAAACTTACTATTTTTAGTAACTTTATCGCTTTTTTACACCAAAATATGCTAACTACGTCTTAATGATACTAATCAATAGTAAGTGTTACTATAATGTTTTTTTCTAGTGTTAGAAAGTCAGAAATGTCCCGAAAGTGCCAAAACTTATTTTACTATTCACATCAGGCACACTTTATTCATCCCCTCCTGTTTTGTCGACAAATTTTTTAGGTTTTTAGTTGCTATAACTTGGCCGTTTTAAATCTAATTTTAATGTGCGATATAGGAAAAACTATCTATTCGAAACAAGCTCTCCAAAAACTACTTTTACGTCTAATGAAACATTTTTAGGTCGACAAAACCTCAAAAGAAATTCGGGACAGCAAGCACTTTTTGTCAAAAACACAACCAAAATCCACCCAAACTTCATAATAGTGCATAATCTAGCCTAATCTCCATTCACAACTAATCCACAACAAAACCACACCTAAATCTAACCTAATCCCTTCATTTCTATTGTTGCAACTCTCATTCAACTCTCATCTCACCAAGAACATAATATTTAACTAGTGAAAACAAGGTAACATCATTATTTATAAAATCTTGTTTTATAATCTTTCAAAAATTAAAACACAACATATGGATGTATGGATCTTGAACATATAAGAAGAACATAAGTAAACCACAAAGAAAGATTCAAGACACTTACAAGAATGAAGAACAAGTAGAGAAATCACAAGATCTATACCCTAAAATAATAGATCTATAAAACCCAACAACAAATCTTGAAACCCTAACTTAGATCTTGAAGAAAACCCTTAAATCAAAGAACCAATACTTCAAAACACCTTAGATGTTCTTAGAAATGAACCTAGAATGCTTGGATTATGCAAGAAATCAAAGATATGAAAACCCTAGATGGGGCGTATGTTTGCCGTGAGCTAGGGAGAAAAAGGAAGGGAAGAGAGAAATTTTTGGAGACTATGTGAAAGAATGAAACCCTAAAGTATGAAATGATTAGTATTTATAGGACAAGAAGGGGTCTAGGGTTTCATGGTTTATTGTAATTAGTGACCAACACACACCAAAGGTGTGTGTACACCTTTGCTCGGCCGAACCCCAACCACAAGGACCATAAGGTTCAAATTTTTGGATCATTGTTCATATTAGATGCTTAAGCTTTGTCAAATGAGGTTAAATGAAGTCAAAATGTGTAAGAGTCACATGATCTTGTCTAACTTTAGAAAATGTGCATGAGAAGGACCCTCTCATGTGTCACTTTCATGCACACATGCATGTGATTTTTAAAAGATGCTCTTGTTTTTAATTTCAAGGCTTATGGTGCATTTGGTTTGGGTTTAGGCGTCCATAATATAACAAGAGAAGAGTTGAATGAAAGTTTTTTGACATAAGCGCAAGAGAATAGACATAACTACAGTTTACATGAAAATGCGAAAAATGCAATTTAAACGTTAAGACGTAAAAATAAATACCGGGAGTGATCGTATACTATGAAACACTTAGAAAAGATAAAATAACTCATATAATATCTAAACTTATCAAAATCCGAAGTCAGAACGCGTCCGATGACGTTTTTCAGATTTACGCGGGTTAACTTCCCTGTAAACTGCCGGATTTAAACGTAACGTATAAAAATAAAAAATAATGATCGAAATTTTTTAAAATATTAACCGGAAATTCTCGGGTGTGACATTCTTCCCCCGTTAAAGAAGCTTTGTCCTCAAAGCTTAAGACGTGGACGAAGAGTTAACGAGAAGGTGAGGGTACTTTTTCTTCATTTGGTTTTCGCGCTCCCAAGTAAACTCGAGCCCTCGTCTCGAATTCCAACGGATCTTCACGATTGGAATGCGTCTTTACTTTAGCCATTTAACTTCTCGGTCTATAATTTCAACTGGTTCTTCAATGAAATGGAGCTTGTCATCAATCTGGATCTCATCTAACGGAATAACTAGTGGTTCATCTACGAAACACTTCTTCAGATTTGAAACATGAAAAGTGCTATGAATTTGGCTAAATTGCTCTGGGAGTTCAAGTCGATACACAAGCGTTCCTACCCTATTAAGAATCTTGAAAGGTCCAATATAACAAGGGTTTAACTTCCACCGTTTGCCGAAACGTATCACCCCTTTCCATGGTGACACTTTCAACATGACGTTATCTCCAACCTCAAACTCCAATGGCTTACGTCTCCTGTCGGCGTAGCTCTTTTGTCTATCTTGTGCAACTTAAATACGCTTCTTGATCTGAATGATCTTCTTAGTTGTTTCATGAATAATTTCTGGACCAGTGAGCTGAGCGTCTCCAACCTCAGCCCAACAAATAGGCGATCTACACTTTCGACCGTAGAGAGCTTTAAACGGTGCAACTTTGATACTCGTGTGATAACTATTGTTGTAGGAAAACTCCACCAAAGGTAGGTGTCTATCCCAACCTTTCC
>BQNB010004244.1:9641-77591 GCA_026074375.1 Tanacetum coccineum
CTAACCTAATCCCTTCATTTCTATTGTTGCAACACTCATTCAACTCTCATCTCACCAAGAACATAATATTTAACTATTGAAATAAAGTAGTATCATTATTTATGAAATCTTGTCTTTAAAATCTTTCAAAAATTAAAACACAACATATGGATGTATGAATCTTGAACATATAAGAAGAACATAAGAAAAAACACAAAAAAAGATTCAAGATACTTACAAGAATGAAGAACAAGAAGCAATAACACAAGATCTATACCCAAAATCACTAGATCTTGAAAACCCCCAAATAATAACCAAACCCTAATTTGTAGATCTTAAAGAAAACCCTTTAAACCAAAGAACCAATACTTCAAAACACCTTATATGTTCTTAGAAATGAAATTAGAATGCTTGGATTATGCAAGAAATCAAAGATATGGAAACCATAAAAGGGGTGTATGTGTGCCGTGGCCTAGAAAGAGGGAAAAGAGAGATGTAAAATTTTGATGGGGCTTGGAAAATGATATGAAACCCTAGTGTGTGTTATAATGGGGTATTTATAAGCCAAGGGAAGGTTTAGAGTTACATGGTTTTAAGTATAAAGTGACCAACACACACCAAAGGTGTGTGTGTTTGTTTGTTCGGCCGAAACTAAGCCACAAGGACCATGGGTTCAAATTTTTGGATCATGGTTCATAATAGATGCATAAGCTTATTCAATCTTGGTCAAATGGTGCACATGTGATCAAATATCACATGCATAAGTCAAATGGTCATATTTGTGCATTAATGGGACATACTCATATGTCATTTTCACCTCTTACATGCACACATGCATGAGTTTTTCAAAATAAAATGCCATTTATTTAATTTTAATGCTCATGGTTTATTTGGTTTGGGGTTTAGGCGTCCAATATACAACAAGAGAAGAGGGTGAACGAAAATTTTGACTTAAAAACATGAGATGGACGATAACTAAAGTTTACACGAAAAGATTTCGAGTTTTCGGGGTTTCGTTAGGTCAAAAACGTGAAAAACGCAATTTAAACGTTAAGACGTAAAAATAAATACCGGGAGTGATCGTAAACTACGAAACACTTAGAAAAGATAAAATAACTCATATAATATCTAAACTAATGAATATCCAATGCTGGAACGCGTCCGAAGACGTTTTTTAGATTTACGCGGGTTTACTTCCCGGTAAACCGCCAGATTCAAACGTAACGTATAAATATAAAAAATAATGATCGGAAAAGTTTAAAATATTGACCGGAATTTCTCGGGGTGTGACAATGACCTTGTGTTATTCCTTAACATACTTTTTAAATACATTTCACTTAAACCCTTGAAAGTTTCATTATCATAAAATAGACTCTATGAGCTTTACAATGATATAAAGAACTCATTCTAACTCTTTATAGTTTGGTTTTTAAGTCAAAAACAAAATTGACAAAAAGCTTATATGATATGAGGTTACGGTGTAACCTCCACTAGGGGTTACGGCGTAAACTCTTTCCACCCAAGATGTTACGGCGTAAACAAAAGATTACGCCACTACAGAAAGTTCCCTTTTTCCCAACTTGACTGTCTTGATCCGGAAACTCATAAAACCTTCTAGAAATCATTATTATGTTATAATACAATATTTTCATAATCATATGTGGTCTAAATGACCCAAAATCATATTCTTCACAGGTTAGCAAACGCCCTGTTTTGAACCGTTTACAATTACCATTGACTCATTTCCATCCTTGCACATACAAAACCAATATAAAAGACATTGACACATGACTTTAACATTTACCAACCATTAAGACACTTTGGGGGTTCAACGTTAATTGAGCTCAGCATCTACTATCACATACAAACGCATAATCAAAACCTTCAACCCGTGCCCAAATCCTAACCTTCACCAAGGCCTTACCTTCATTGCTTTGAACCTACAAAACATTAAACAACTTAAACACGTAAGCTTTCGCTTCGTAAGTAAAGACGATACAAGTCATCATATATCATTTAACACATTCACAACATATCATTTAAGCTCATAATTCATCTATAAAACATAAACTTACATACCTTATTAGTTTACAACAATACTAATCACCTTCATTCCAAGAATACTATCATCGAGGCACATCAACAATACTTAACTCATTTAGCTAGTAAATCCATAAACTCATTTTCTTAATCAAACGCATAGTCTTAGTCCTCTTATTGCCTTAATACATAATACACCACACAAACATGATAAAATAAATATAACTTCTTGTATAGTCATTTACTTACCTTGAATCCAAGCCAAGGATATCAAGAACATCATCATCACTATTTCGTGCTATACTTCCTAATCATAATTATACATATTAAAAAGACATCTTAATATGGGTTCATACAACCCATGACTTCCCAATTTCATTCTTAATCATCATATGATCATTTATTGATCATATGTGTAAAACCCCAATTTCTTTTCTTTAAATCTTCAATTAACCTTAACCCATATCATTAAACATCTTCATTCTTAATTTATAAACATAATTAACCAAAACCTCCAAATTGGGTCTATGAACCCTAACCCTTAATTGATCAATTAAACTAAAGATATGAGATTACTTACTTGTGTGATCATTGCTCATACTTAACCCTTAGATTATGGCCTTGATACCTCATAAATTCATCATCAATATTACATGGTTCTTCCCTCCTTTTCTTTTCCTGGCTTGACACACACCAAACACAAGCACATACAAGAATTGTCTAGAATGTGTTAGAACTTCTAACTATAAAACAACCATCACTTTGACCCTTTGGCAACTTAGGTCCTTTAAGTCTCTTTTCTCTTAATTTAGCCATATTAACTTATATAGCACATTTATGACTTGGCAATCTTAGTCCCTTAACTTTATTCTTTTATAAATGTGACACATTAACTCTCTAAACCCATTTACATAACATTATATTGACTTATGGTTTGACTATCAGGTTGACTAGTCAATTATGTAGCATCTTTAAACTTACAAAAGTCTTAGTCAAACTCATTCTAGGGCATTATCATAAATAAATACTTAAAATCTGGTTTTGGGGTGTTATAGAATCCATTATAAAGCTTTAAAAATTTTATACCATAGTAGAAATAAGTTTATTAACTCAAAAGGTCTAAAAGTAAAAACTATTGATGTGGCATGAAAAATTAAATTTATAAATGTTATAAATATATTAATGATGTGTGTTTATTCACCTTTATGAGTTGTTAATTAGTCTTGAATAGGTACTTAATTAGCTAGGGGTTACACTCTATATACCCTTATAAATAAGGGACACATTATACTCATTGGTGGACTACTCAATAACAATCATCTCCTTCCTCCTCTATCTCTTATTCTTTACATTTTATAACACGTTATCAGCACAAATTGTTCAAAAGAAAATACTAATCTATGAAGAGAAAAGGTAATTAACTAGAATAATAGATCGTAAAGGTTTACGTAATTACGTTGCTTTACTTTGGCATATATCTTTGCACGGGAGATAAAGGTTGTTATCCCAAAACTTAACCCATATCACACCAAATAAGCAATAAGATAGAAAAGAGATAAGAGAAAAATGGAAAAATAGAGAGAGAAACAAGAGAGAAAAATTAGATTAGAGAGAAGTTTGGTGAGTTACAAATGAAAGCAAATGCAACCAACACCCTCCCCATGTGTGGAGAGGGTCCTATTTAAACCCTTAACCCACTAAGTGGCATATGGGCTTGTTACTTGGGCTAGGCTTGTTACTTGGGCTGGGCTTGGCATAACTTAGGCTTTGAGCCCGAAACACGGACAATATTAGATTACAATCCAAGCCCGTTAATACCCGACTAGCCTATTACATTACAAGACTTTCTTTGACGTAATAAGACCGATAACATTCTTGTTTGACTTAATATAATTAAGGCTAACAATCTCCACCAATGTTGAGGTCTTTTTTTATCTCCCTAACGTTGACGTTCTTGATGGAGGTTATCTTGATTTGACTTTATCTTCCCAATGTTGAAGATATGACGTTTGAGCTTTACCTTATTTAGTCTTGTCTTTGTCTTTTCTTATTTGTAATGGCTTTGTTCATTCATGCTTTGTGATCTTGATCTTGAGCCTTTAACTTTTGACTTTGAGTTCTTGAGATTTTTATCTTGCATCATCTCCTTGACTTGAATCATCTTGATATGAATTTCTTGATCAACTTGTGCTCTTGACTGACATACTCATAATTGTTGCATTCTTGTTTGACTTATATTATCATAAGGCTAACAATCTCCCAAAATACGATTCTTGATTTGACTTTGAAGCTCTTTGAGGAAGTTTAGGATCAACAATCTTTCTGTTGAATGATTGACTTTGAAAGCTTGAGTATGAGTATGTGGTAATGAATCCGACTTTGCTGGTACATGATTGCAACACCGACGTTTGAATCTGCATTTAAAAGGTTAGTAATAAACAACAGATATGGACGAAAGTGTCTTTGTCACTTCGTCGAATACGGTTGCAATAACCACGGTTCCCCGTTAATCAGTATAAATACTGCATGTGATCAGATAGAATTCATATAAATCTTCTTGACAGGGTTTCATAGCTGTACTAGCCGTTCTCGTTACCGGAGCGTCTCAAAGCAGAGAACACGGTAAGAGTGAATCAGATAGTTACTATCTTTCTGATTAAGTCGTCAATTTATTTTACTGGAACAAGTTTGATTCACATAGAATCGTACCATCGTTTCTTTACAGTTGACACAAGTTTGATTCATATAGAATTGCGCAAGTCACCTACCAAGAACTTGTTTGATGTTGGCTCAAGCAGGATTTCTATCTTCACGGTAAATACTTAAGTATTACTCGGATGTTCTGGCAAGATCTCATAGATAATCTGTAGGACTCTTTGTTACAACTTTTGAACTTTATGGTGTTCAACAAGTGTATTTTGACATTGTGTCCTAATGAGATTTATAATTTGATCTCTTCTGGATCTAGACTCGATTTGTGCACTTTGGTTTTAGTAATCGGAGGCTGGAGCAGACTGCCACCTATTCAATATCAACAATCTCGGAGTGAGATATCAATAGATAACATGTGTATCTCCGTGACAAATGAGACAAGTTTCTTTTGAGAGAAACCCGAATGGCTGGGAAGGGTTGTGCATTGCATCACTGGGTCCATGATGTCGTCTTCAATATCAACAATCATCATTGTGATTTTGATAGATTATGTATTGACCCGGTTTCTGCCTAAGTTGTGTGGAGGGCTTCTTTTTTTCACTCTTTATCCATACATTTCTTTTTAATTCTTCCAAAACCCGCTTAATATGCTTACCAAACGACATCCACTAACCCCTTGTTGTGATTGTTCGCAGAGTTTAGCTCAATCTTAGTCTCGGCATTCTTCCCTATTTCACATTCATGCTCAATCATACATAAGGACTTAGCTATTTCCTAACATTTGTCCTAAAAGTATCCCTCCGTTCAGGTTGGATCAAAGACTTTATACCTAAACCTTAACCACCTTATACTTCATTGACATCTGTGAATTAATGTTTGTTGGTATAGAGATCGAACCATAAAAACCTTTTTCTGACATTTTGAAATACCCCGACACATGTGCATCGAAATTCAAAATTGTTTTGCAAATAAAAGAAAGAGTTGCACTTAGAGTCTTAAAAGATTCACATCTCTACTATTAAAACACAATTTAATCATAATTTAACCCATAATATTAAATAATAAAACAATTAGTATTTGAAATAGCAATTGCTTAATATTTTAATGACATGAAAAATTTCATGGGGAGAAAAATTATACCAACGATATTGCATGAATTCATTTTCCAGATTGCTCCCCTTCAACCTATATATGTGGGATACCAATATTTATTAAAACTTAGACACTAGGAATGAGAAAAATATAAGACACAACATGTATGAAGACGGAGTGAGATGCCTTAGGAACAATGTAATTTTATTAATTGACATTATAATATCCCACATTTTAATTTCACGAAATATTTTAGATACATAAAATTTAACATTATATATGAGATAACCCAATAACATTAATGCTTATGTTTAAATAAGCCCCCACCCCCATCTCAGAAATTGATCCCTATAAAATGACATGTAAGTACCTAACCACTTTTTAACACATATTCTGATGGATGAGAGTGTTGAACACATAATTTTAAACAAATACCAATTTTAAATGAAAAGATACCCACCAATATAATATAGTGGACAAATTTGACATTGAAAGTTCTTTTTTTTATTTCAAAATTAAGTTCAACTTTTTTTTTTCAAAAAAAACCACAAGAAAGAGACATTCAACACATTATAGAAGACTTCTCTTTTATTTTTAGAGTAAGCGCACTGAAGCGTACACTTCTCTATTATGTTCGGGTCTGAGTTATGCACTGAAATGTACATAAGTCATAAAGAAAAATTTAGAAATGACATGTTTTGAAAGCATTTGAAACTCTTGCTCGAACTTCATTTACACGCCCGTGTCGATGTTAATCAATATTTCTGGGTACGTAAATGTTATCGATTCCAAGAGATATGTCGAGAAGATTCTTTTTGGTATTTTTGAAATTTTCTGATTTTATATTTTGTTTTTCTAGATTTTATATTTTTCTATTTCTTTTTGTTGGTTTTATATTTTTGTATTTTTTTTTTCAAAAATATATAAAAATAAAAATAAAGAGAAAAATAAAAACATTTACAAGTCGAAGTTTTCATCAGCAGTGATAGTTGTTGCTAGAGTTGAAGTAGATAAAGTTGAATCAGGTTGTTGCTGACGTTTATCGGATGCATCAGCAGTAGTAACAACGAAAGACTTTGAAAAAACTTAATTTACTCCATTGAAATATTCATGGAACAAAGGATCGAATAGACTTTCCAACTCTATCATATCTGTTGTAGGAACTTTTGTTGACATTGTGGTGCGGGGCTTGAACCGTTTTGTTCAAACGTCATCTCAATTTCATCATTTGTGAATCCACTGTGACACTGGTTTTTGAGATATCAGCTTTTTCAGCAACCATACTCTGAGATTGTCCTTGTTGATATTACATAAGGTACCTGCACTTAAATCAAGACTTTGTTCCTTTTAAACATTGATTGATGTACCTGCACTTACATCCAGAGTTTGTTTGCATTCATGAATATTAAGGATATCTACATTTGAATCATGTGGGGGTTTACTGTCAACCTTGCTTGTGCAAGAGTCGAATAACTTTCCTGTAGGAATCCACCTAAGACCAAGAGATTTGAAAATTCTACCCGTGGGTTTCCACCTAAGATCAAATCTAGGAGATGTTTTCTCATACACAGCGGAAGTCTTATTAGGAGAAAACCTATGTCCTGTAAAGATCTGCCTACCAGGTTTCTGAGTATGACTCTTTTGATCTACGGGTTTCTTATTGTTTATGGTCTAATGGGATTGAATCTTTGCACATGAATTCACTTCCTTTAAGAGTTTTGTTATACACGCGTCATGATTCGCATTAAAGACACACTTATGACATGTAGAACAAACAAAGTTTTTGGAATCTGAAAAAGAACTAGAACTCTTAGAGTGATCGGCTTTGGGCACATCCGTTATTGTTACGCAACTACTATTAGATACGGGCAAACTCCTAGTTGAGTGATTAGTGTTCCTAGGTTTTGGTTTGCTACCATCAGCAGTGCTTTGAAATCTAGCAGAAGGCATCACACTAGTTTTTGAGTTCCTATATCTTTCTTGTGTATTTTTCCTAGCTTCATCTAGATAGTGATTATGAACCATGTCATTTGAACTAAATCTTGGCATGTTCTTAGAACTATTCCTAGATTCACCAGATGCAATCATATGATCAGGTTTTGCAAAAACGGATTCTCTTCTCTTAGGAAAATAGTGTTGAGTTACTGGTATTGACGAATTGTTATTCACATCAACTTGGGAGGCAAACCGTTGTTTTAACATTTTAGGCCTTTCAGATTTAAACGCATTCGGTTGTCTAACAACTGATTGGTTTCTTGGTGACTGTAAAACCGGTTTCCTCAAGACTGATGTTTAAGCAAACTTAGTATCTATATTATTTCCTTTTAACTTTCTTAAGTCATTTTTTAAAGCAGCAATTGCAAAAACCTTTTCCTGAATCTGATCTTTTAAATCAGCATTATTAGCAAGCAAAGAAGTTGTATGTTCTATAATCTTAGATCTCGTAATTTTAATAGAATCATACAAATCTTTGTAATGCTTTTTCAAAGTCTTATTTTTCTTACGTAATTTAGCCACATTATGTTCTATTTCGATGTTCATTGTTTCAAGTACATCAATTTCCTTTTTGATTTTGGCTTTATTACTTGTTTCATTCAAAATTTGACCATGTTGCCCTGATTTTAAAGCTTGATTTTGATATTTAAGTTCGAGAGCAATACAATGTGCTTCCATTCTTGAAAAATCTTTTTGAAATTGGGCAATGATCTTTTTGAGTAAAATATTTTCAGACTCGAGTGATTGTTTTACGTAGTTAGTTGTCTGGTTATCAGGTGATGAATCAAGCATATGACTTTTAACTTGACATTGTTTAGGATACTGGTCAACCCTACCTTCATTAATGATTTTAGGTTGCTCAGTATGCTGTTGTCATATATCAAAGATATTACATTCAACAGTCAATTGTACCTCAGCCATTGGCTCTTCGTCATATATGGGTCTGATATCTGCATCCTCAACATCTGTATCATTTCCTGACCTGCTTCTGTCATCTTGCACTTTTGATTATGTTTCACTGCTTTCTGTGACAACCAAATCAACATCTACTGCTTTACCCGTATCAATTTTACTCTCTTGCGTTTGCATCTGTCTTTTATTCACCCTTCTATCATACGGTCTTTGATGACGTGTTCTTTTAGCAATGGACTTCTTGACATTACCCATGTGTTGGAGTAGTGTATATCTAAAGTGGTTAACCTCGATTCCAGTGTATTCAACAAAGTACTTGTCTGTCATTTGACTGTCATAATCCAAAGTAAATTGTGAATCGATGAACTTCTGAAACTGGTTGTTTACCACCCAAAAGGCTGCCATGGATCCATCTTCTTGAAATTCATCTTTGTCAAGTTGCTTTTGTAGTTGATCTACGTTGAGGAGCATTGTACTTGTGAAAGTATCAACATCTTGACCAAAGAGCGACATGAATGCCCGTTTGAATCCATGTTCGATGCGAGTGCCTTTTAAATATTCTTTAGAAAGAACTTGAAGGTGTGAATAAAGAGATCGAAAATATGCCATGCATCTTTCTTTTGCTTTTGACATCTTGTATTTGATTGCATGCACATCTTTTGTTTCAGAATTCAAGCTGCATTCCTTTACTAATTTGCTGGATGCAGTCTCTGAATTACTGTCTTCTTTCTCAGAACAAGTGTTTTGTATGACAACTAAATCAACTTTCAATGAATCAACATTCAATGCTGGAATTGGATTTGAATGATCTTCTTGTGTTTGCATCAACTTCTTTTGTTTCAACAATTGTGGAGTTCGTTGTTGATGAAGAATTAACTCAAGCATGTATTTCCCGAGGGAATCCATGTTAAAGATCATTGCATCGTAAAATGATTGAGCATCATATCTTGTATAATTCTGCATACGCGCTTTTTTGAATTTGATTGGGTAAAGCACTTTCAAACGTTGTTTTGAGTTTTTGTCAAAATAGTCTTGCAATTCAGTCTGAGAATATTTTTCTTTGGTAAGCTGCTGTTCTAGTAAATCCTAATTCTTGAGCGGAATGTTCTTTTATATGATAGGCATGGTACCAAAAATCTTGTAAAAGTATATCTATGAGATACTTGAATTGTAACTGAATTGCTCTAAGACTTTTCATGCATCGTTCTTTTAAAAGTTGTGTCTTCTCTTGAACTTTAGAAGTTGAACACAAAGAAACTGTGTCATTGTGAAGAGCACTTGATGTTTGAGTTAGGAAATTGGTATTGGTATTTGACATTTTGATGTTGTGAAATGATAAGGATCTTAAGTAGGTAAAGGGGATGTTGTTGTGGATTAGAAATCAATTATGATCACGAGGGTTTTTTACAGTCTTTGATTTAAACCGAGGGAAAAGAATGAAATTTTCACTGGGAATTTTATCATATTCAAGATGAAAATACCGTGGAAACAATAATTAATTTGTGGTTGAAATCAGTTGTTGAAATTGAAGTCACTATATCCCCCTACCTCCCCCAGTCTCCTATGTAAAAACGACTTAATGAGCTTAAAAAAACGAACATGCACAATACTTTCAACCTTATATTGAGTAGCGATTGAGTGGTAAAACTCAAAAAAGGGACAAACGGTGCATTACGATTCACTTATGAGGACGGTAACGGTTTGAAAAGATTTAAAACTAAATTTCTAGAGTTGAAAAAAGGTTTTGAACACTACAAAATCTACAAGTAAAAATTTATTTATAAATGAAGGGTAAAAAAAGGGAAATTAGTTAAATAATTAATGTTTTGGAAATTCAACATAGTATTTAAAGTTTAAAGGTTCAAAATTAAAAATTGTTTTTAAACATGGGTTATAGTTAATATTTATTAACTAAGTGCTTTTAAAATAAAAGGTAGTGGAAAATTGTTTTGAAAATTAAGGTTAAAAATGTAAAAAGAAAAATTTAAACTATATTAAAAAAAAATTCTCATGTACGTATTTTGAATTCATCTTCTTCGTTTAAAAATTTCTTAAAATGCAACAATGGTGTTTTTGAGCTCGCGGAATGGTACGGTTATCGTCGGTTCAATGTGAATATACCACGATGATCGAAACAAGTTCACGATCGCAATGATATAGATTATAAGTCCCGTAGTTAATCGTCACACGAAACCGAAAAACCGAAAATGACTTAAAACGTGTAGAATTTGATCTAGATGAATTGGTAAATCGGTTCCTAATGCTTCTTAGTAGATCGGTTCTCACAGATTTCTTAGAAGATCGGTTGTCTCTATGCGTAGATTTGTTCGGTTAACAACATAGTTGCTTATTTAGGTTTCCAACATAGAACCTTGTTAGATCGGTCTACGACTAGATTGGTTGTCATAGGGTTTCAGTTAGATCGGTTTGGAACAAATGGTTGAGTAGTCGGTTTTCTATTGGTTTTGGATTGATCATGTTATAAATGAGGAAATATTTCGGGTCCATAGGAAGTTCTTGTTAGTAACGGTTGCAAGTAGTTGGTGCCGCAGTTCGGTTCTCAAAATATCAAACACCTTAAACGCACCTTTCTTCGACTCTTGTTTCAGCCAAGTTTGTACTTGTTTCGTGCCACAAACCTTGTAAATTAAAATGTTGCTCAACCAAAATACGATGTTTTGCGTCTGTATGAAGCTCGATTTATAGTTGACTATATGCTTTAATATAAGCTAGGTTTATCCAGTAGTTCTGGACTAACTATAGTTTTGTAAAGCTTTTATCATATTACTCTCAAAACCCAAACGCAGCATAGACAATAGTTTACACATCACAAAACTTTTTATACATACTTTGAACATATTATACTGTTTAGAAGACCACGAAAAGCATATATGCCCAAAATATGATGAATGATATTATTGAAAAATAAATGAACTGCTGTTGGGAATACGTAGAAAAAAGAAATGTATTTTTTTTTTGTGTATGTAATACTCTTTTATTTATAAAAAAAATATGCCGATTGTTTGTTGAGTTTAAAATGTTCCGCATGTTAAGCTCAAAAAAAATACCACAACTAATCACCAAACTCACCCGTGGCTCGTGATACCAAATGTTATCCCAAAACTTAATCCATATCACACCAATAAGCAATAAGCTAGAAAAGAGATAAAGAAAAAATGGAAAAGTAGAGAGAGAAACTAGAGAGAAAGATTAAATTAGAAAGAAGATTGGTGAGTTACAAATGAAAGCAAATGCAACCAACACCCTCTCCATGTGTGGAGATGGTCCTATTTATACCCTTAACCCACATATGGCGTATGGGCTTTCTAAATGAGCCGGGCTTGGCATAACTTGGGCTTTGAGCCCGAAACACGGACAATATTAGATTACAATTCAAGCCCGTTAATACCCGACTAGCCTATTACATTACAAGACTTTCTTTGACTTAATAAGACCGATAACATTCTTGTTTGACTTAATATAATTAAAGCTAACAAAGGTAAAATGAGGTAACGATATATTAGTTTATTATGTGTTGAATAGATATGTACGCCGCCATAAGTTTGGTTTCGCAAAAGACTCTATTACATACGTTTTTCTTTCATGCCTATTTTTGTTGTATATAAATTTAGTTGGGATCTAAGATTTTTCGATTTGGTTATATTTACTTTGGAATTTAGATCCCCATAAAAGAAAAAAAGCCTCGATCAGTGGTATATGGATTATAATTTTATGAAAGTCAAGAGATTCTTAATTTTTTTCCATTTTCTACTATGATTAGATAATATAATCAACTATAACATATATTTAATGGTTGACATAACCTCACGTTATGTTTTAGAAAATAAAGTATGAACCTTAAGCTCTACTATGATTCTTTAAAAAAAGAAAGAATCAAAATGTATCATAACCTCATGTTATGATTACACTTATTTACTTTATATAGAACCTCAAGTTTTATTACGATGCACATAATCAAAATACAATAACCTCAAGTTATTGTTTTAGTGTTCAATCATGATTCTCACAAAAGAATCACAATTACATAACCTCATGTTATGTTGAGAAAAATAATTTAAAACTTCAAGTTTTAATATGATCAATTTAATTAAATCAATAACATAACCTCATGTTATGTTAGAAAAAAATAGAACCTCAAGTTATATTATGGTTCGTTCATAAGAATTAGATAAAATAACATTAATGTTATTGTTTATATACTGTCTTCTGTTTCGTTTTAAAATCCTCAAGATCTATTATGATATCGTCGAGAGAATAAAAGAATTATCATAACCTCATGTTATGTATATATTTATTCATTATAAAACCTCAAGTTTTATTACAGTGAATATAATTAAAATACAATAACCTCAAGTTATTGTTATATCTTTTAAAGAACCTCAAGTTCTTTGTGATTCGTTTAGATGAATCACGATAATATGACCTCATAGTTATTGTTATCGTATATATATATTTATGAACCTCAATCAAGTTCAATTATGATTCCCTCAAAAGAATCAAAATAACATATCATTGTGTTATGATACTCAATTAAAAAAATTGATAAGAATTCTCTCAAAAAAAAGTAAAATATCATAACCTCAAGTTATGATTATAATGTTCTATGATGATTCTATTTGTCAATTGTGTTGAAGTTGTTTGACTGGATATCGATCTAAGTAGGAACAAGTGATTGTTGTGGTGGTTTGAAAGCAATTAACGTTTCCACGGGATTTTTACAAAATCTTTGATTTAACGAGTGAAGTATCGTATCTTTCGCGGGACTTTACAAAATCAAGAAGAAACCGTGAAACAATTGATGAGAAATCGTTGTTGAAATTGAAGAATTTGAACTTTCGTTAACGATTGGTGAGCTTAAAACGATGAACGGTTGATTAAAACTCAAATAAGGACTAACGGTACAATTAAAAAAAAAGTTAACTAAAAGATCTGAAAAATACAAAACTAAAATATATAAAAAATGTTTGAAAATTAAATGATAAGATTGAAAATGATTTTTAAAGTTAAGGATTAAAAATAAAATTGATTGAAAATGAAAGGTGAAAATTAAAATTGTTTTATTGTGATGGACTAATAGTAAACGTTTAAAAACCTAGATGTGAAAATTGAAAACTATTTAGAAGTCTAGGGGCCAAAAATGTAAAATGCAAATTATAAGAAATAAAAACGTGTTCCCTCCATTTTTTTCAGCTTTTTCGTTTTGAAATGAAAAGATATAATTCCATTTGTGAAAGTACTTCCTTTGTCAGAGGGTATCTTCTTTCCACAAGCATATGAAAAACAAGTCCAGCACTTGTCATGATAGTATGTACCCCTGAGGAACTGTGTAGTTTCCAACTGATAAGCTTCCAATTTTGCTGTGTATCCCAAAAGTCAGCAGTATCACCTTGATTAAACATAATCATCAGATCTCCCCAAAGCATCTTGTCAAAGCCTTCAGGAAGCCTATCTTTATATTCTTCCATGACTAGTTCATAGATAACTTTCAAGTCTTCTCTGTCCAAAATTGATAAGACTCCCATCAAGGTGCGGAAAAATCTCTGATGTCCATTACTCCTTGTTACCTTATTCAGATATATATCTTCATCAGGTTTGGTTTGATCATATTGAGGTTTAGTCGTGAGGAAAAATGACTGCCATTCAATAATGGGATATTGATGATCAAGACTCTCTGCATCAATCACTTTATCTTCATCAGGAGCTATATGTAAGCATATCTTCAAATCATCATCTTCTCTTGTGAGACCAGAGGCATGCTTTCTTCTTTTTGCTTTTAACTTCCTCCTTGTGCCTAACTTTCTTTTCTTTGCTCCTTCTTCCTCTTTAACTTCCTCATGGACAGATTCATCCTTCTTTTCTTCCTCTTTATGAGTAGCTTTCTCATTCATCTTTTTGATTGCTCTTTCATCTTCTTCAGTTCCAATAGCCACAAAAGTCTGATCTTGCTTCTTGTATCTCTCATACAAGACTTGAATCTCCTCAAATGATTTAGACTTTAACTCAGCATGCTTCTTATTTGCAACATGTTTCAGATAAGTGATCATCTGATTTCTAAGCTGAGATATTGTTGGTGGCTTGTTTCTGATAGCAGCACTTCTTTGTTCTGCAAGAAACTTCCTTTGGGCAGCAATTGTGTCATGTAAAAACTTTGCTCTATCCTCAATAGAATATTGCTCCCTTTCTTCTTGTTGAAGCTTTTCTGCAAGAATCTGATCTGCATTTAATCTTGCTTGAATGTAATCAAATTCAGTTGCAAGTGCTTCTTGTGCAGCTTCTTCCTCTTGTTCTACCAATCTTCTAGCCAGAAGTGCATCAAGATCAATTTGTCTTTGTGTTTCAGCATCCATTTTAGCTTGCAATCTTTGAGCTTCCTCTAAATCTGCTAGCTCTTGAAGCTCTTTTGATTTCTTTGATGCTTGTACTTCGGCTTGAAGGTCTTCTTCAGTCATTGGCTCTTTTCCTTTTCTCCTTTGAACCCTTTCTGTCTCACCAGTATTAACCTCAGCAGTATTAACTTCACCAGTATTAACTTGAGCTGAAGGTGTACTATCAGCATTAAGTTCAGCAGTATTAACTTGAGCAGTATTAACTTGAGCTGAATCAGGTTCTTCAAAATGAAGAATTTTGGTAGGAGTTGTTGTAGACTTTGGTTTCCTTCTGTAAATCTTGCTACCAAGAGGTGCTTGTGATCCCTTAAATCCTTCTGAAGCTACATTAGATAAGATTTGTGCAGCCTCTAAGGTGGAAGGACTTATTTGTTCTTCTTGAGCCTCCCCTGAACCTTTGCTCTTTTCAGGAGTAGCAAACGTATCTCCTTGATCTGTTTGAGAAGGAACATCTTGATCCTGACCCTCTGCATCCTCAGTTTCCTTTCTTTTCCTCTTCTTCCTCAACTTGTTTTCTAGCTTTTTGACTTTCTCTCTCAGCTGCAAGATTGCTGTTCCAAGAGTCTGCTTAGTTTCACTTAGTTCCTTTTCCAAGGATTTCACTCTTGATTCCAGTCTAGGTACAATATCCATCAGGTTCCTAAGTTGCTCACTTTCTTCACTAGATCTAGATGCTTGATTCTCAGGCTCATGTGAAGGAGGTGGAGACATGTGATAATAAGGTTCAAATGATGGACCTTCTGTATCATGATATGAAGGTGATGGAATTTGAGGAGATGGTGGAAGAGTTGGTTGGGTGTCAGGAATGGTAAAGATGGGTGGAGATGATGATGTTCCTACAGGTTGAATTGGAGGTGTTGTAGATGTTGGTTGTACACTTGATTGTTGAGGAGGTGGTTGTACAGAGTGAGTTAATGTGGGAGGTGGTTGTGTTATAGGTGGAGGAGGTGATTGTGATTGTGTTATTTGTACATGAGATGATGAGGGAGTTGGTACATGGTGAGTTGGTGTTGGAGCAGCACTTGGTTGAGGTTGACCTGCATCAATGGTTAGCATAGCAGGCAACAATGGTCTATGTATCCCTTGAAAACTTCTTTTCATATTTCCAAAAATCTTTTTAGTTAATGATACAGGGATAAAAAGGTTTTTGTTTTCAGTTTGTACATTCAAAATCATCTGAAGAAAACGAGGGTACATTAAGAACTTTGATTTGCTTTTTAAATTTGAGATCATTCCATCAAAGATAAGTTTTGAAAAATTAAAGTCTCTTCCAGTGGAAAGACAGATCAAGGCAGTGGCAATGTTGCTACCAAACTGATCCCATCCTCCACTTTTGGAGCTTATACAGTGAAGAATATGATGGATTAAGAATCTCCATTGGGGTGTAAAGTGACTTTTCCAAAAAGTAAAAGTTCTGTCATTTACATACCCAATATTTTGCAATCCTGCAAAAATCTCTTCATTTTGCAACATATGAATCCCTGAAGCATCTGCTAATTGGAGTTGCCTCCTAACAGACTCTTCAGTGATTGTATATTCAATGGTATCTATTGTTGCATCAAGTTGTTGAGTCCCATCTGCAAGTGTTCTAGCAGTTGCAGTCTGCCAAAACTGCTTGACAAGAGAATCGTAGATAGGTGGATTGTGAGTGAGAGCATACCTCAATTTTGACCTTCTGAGGAAATCCACTATCTCTGTGTAACCAGCACTCTCAGTGGGTTTGAGTAAGAAACCCACTTGGTTGTGCTTATCGCAATACTTGAGTTGCGCCATTGAACGACTTGATGAAAATATTTGAATCTTTAAAGAAAATTAGTACTGGTGATGTGACGTTTGACAGATTAGGTCTGGTAGTGGAAGTAATTTTAACGATTGCTTTTGAAAAAATAATAGGGTAAATAGTGATAAGGATGAAAGAGAAATTACTTTATCCCTATATAAGTACTCTATCAGCGTTTTAGGCGGCTAAAATATCTTCAACGGTTATGTTTGAATAAAATAAAATAATTTTATTTCAATCAGTATTAAGTGAAAGCTACCAGACTTAAAAACTCGCACTACCAGACTTAAAATAGTCAACCAGTATTAATAGAGACTCATCAGACTTAACATATTTTCAACCAGTTTTAATAAAATTTACAGCAAGTTGACCACAACATCATTACTTACAACCAAATTGCATCCAATTAGCAAGTGACACCTGGCATTTTCTTTTCCATGCCCAAGTTGATCTTGCATCACTCTTTTCAACACCAAGTAGTACCTGCAAAGTTAGTCTAAACAAGAAAGACAATTCTAATCTAACTTATACTAAGCAGAATTAACCTAAGATAACTACCAGTCTTAATGCTTAACTACCAGAATTAAGTGATTACCAGTTTTAACTTTTACACTAACAGACTTAATACTATGCTACCAGTATTAAGTTACTAAGTTACCAGAACTAACCCTTAATTATACTACCAGAATTAATTTTAAACTTAGAGCTACCAGGATTAAGTCTAATTTAGACAGAACTTAATAATACATTATAAAATTTACACTTTTTCCTCCCCTTAAATGTAGCTTATGGGTTGATCATACCAATGCTAACTACCAAGTAATTGAACCGGGGTCCATCAAATGGTTTTGTCAACAAGTCAGCTACATTTAAATCTGTGTGAATTTTCTCCACACTTATGAGCTTCTTCTCATAACAATCTCTGATGAAGTGGTGTCGAATCTCAATGTGTTTGGTCTTGGAATGATAGACAGGGTTTTTCACAATGCAGATTGTGCTTTCATTATCAATGTGGATTTTGGTATTCATGAAGTTGAAACCATAGTCCAACAATTGATTTTGAACCCACAACACTTGTCCACAGCAATTTGCAGCAGCTACATATTCAGCTTCAGTTGTTGAAGTGGCTACAATAGTCTGTTTCTTGCATTGCCAGGAGATAAGTCTTTGACCAAGAAATTGACAACACTTGTTGCATTTTCTGTCAAGGTTGGAAACCCCATAGTCACTTCAGAGAAGCTTCCAAATCAAGGGGTGATTCCCTAGGATACCATAATCCCAAGTTTGGTTTGCCCTTGAGGTACTTGAAGATCCTCTTTTGACAGCATTTAAGATGAGGAAGTCTTTGGAGTTACTGAAAACGTGTATCAAACACATTAACTGCATACATAATATCAGGTCTAGAAGCAGTTAAGTACATGAGAGAACCGATCATAGATCTATACAAGTGTACATCTACATCAAAAGCTTCCTCATCCTTTGTCAAAGGCAACTTGGTCTCCATAGGAGTGATAGCAGCTTTGACATTCACAAGATCAAACTTCTTGAGCATTTCAGCTACATACTTGTCCTGAGATATGAAGATGCCTTCTTTGTTCTGCTTGACTTGTAGACCTAAAAAGAATGTAAGTTCACCCATGGAGCTCATTTGAAATCGGCTTTGCATCAAGGCTTCAAACTCAGCACACCAAGACTTGTTGGTAGACCCAAAAATGATATCATCAACATACACTTGAACCAACATGATATCCTTTTTGTTTCTTCTAATGAATAAAGTCTTGTCAATGGTGCCCCTCTTGTATCCATGCTTCTCTAGGAATGTTGACAAAGTAGCATACCAAGCTCTAGGGGCTTGGTGCAATCCATACAAAGCTTTGACCACCTTATAAACCTTTGTAGGATGATCAGGATCAACAAAACCAGGAGGTTGTGAGACATAAACCTCTTCATCAATAGTGCCATACACTTTTAACATCCATTTGATAGACTATGAATCCCATAAATGAGGCAAAGGCCAAAAACAACCTGATAGCTTCTATTCTTGCTACAGGAGCAAAAACCTCATCATAGTCAATCCCTTCTTCTTGTCTATGACCTTGAGCTACCAGCCTTGCTTTGTTTCTGACAACTACTCCCCTCTCATCCTTCTTGTTCCTGTATACCCATTTAGTACCTATCACTTTAGCACCATTGGGTAAATCAACCAAAACCCATACTTGTTGAAGCTTGAACTGCAACAGTTCTTCCTGCATAGCTTCAACCCAGCTTCCATCTTCAAGGGCTTCTGAGACTTTCCTTGGTTCAAATTGAGATAAAAAGCAAGCAAAAAGACAATGTTGTTGATCTTTATGATTGCTTCTTTGGTGTGCTTGTATGTAGCTCACTAGAGCATGAGCCTCAGTGATTTTCTTGAGAGAGCTTCTAGTCTGAACAGGTGTATTGGGATCTCCAAGGATTTGACTTTGAGGATGAGCATTGTGAATCCTTAGAGTGTGATTTGTAGGAACATCTACCTCATCTGGTAGATTGTTGAAATCAGAAATAATCCCATCATCATCATAAGAAGCCTTTTCAAAGATACCTTCACTTGATTTATCATAAATCCTTATTTCAGGCATCTCATCATCATCTGCATCAGAGAAGACCTCTTCTTCATGATCAGCACTAGGAGAGTTAGCTTCAATATTGCCAGAATTAACTTTCTCAAAACCAGTATTAAGATTACCACTACCAGTATTAACAGGATTAGTACTGGTAGGTGCTGTTGCAGGTACTGGTCCTAAGTGCTTCAAAGCAAGAGCATCCAACTCTTTTCTAAAGGTCATAATGTCATCAGCAGACTTGGATATTGGTGTAGAAGATGACTTCGTTGGGGAATGAGTCTTCTTTGTAGCAATCTTTTCAGAAACAGCTGCTTTTCTAGTTGCTTCAGTAGAAGAAACCACCATCAGGTCTGCATCCTCCTCAGTCTGCACATCAATATCAATGACCTCCTTTGAACCTGCAGGGTTAGCTTGATTTTGCAAAGAGACAGGTATATAGTTCATAGAGTCTGTAAGATAGTCTAAGTCAAACATCCACCTATGGCCTATTCCCTGTACATTGGGTTTTTCCTCAAGAAAGTTGACATGAAGGTTTACTTCAACTCTTTTGGTTAACCAACAAGAAAACCCTTATCTAATTTTCCATCAAATTTTCCTAGTGGGCTAAGAGTATTGAGAATGGTAACATGGCACCCAAATGGTCTTATGTAGCTAAGAATTGGTTTGTGGCCACACTAAGAGTATCTAGAATGGTAAACATGACACCCATAAGGTCTTATGTAAGCTAATAATTGTTTTGCCAAACAAAAGCTCTTATGGAGTTTTGTTTGAGGTTTGTCCACTCTACCCTATTCAAAATATAGCAAAGCAGTAGCTAACGCTTCTGCCCAAAAAGTGGTTTGGTAAGAGAAACGCTAGCATAGTTCAGCAGCCTCCAATTAGGGTTCTGTTCATCCTTTTAGCCACTCCATTTTGTTGTGGATTTCTGGCATTATACTATACTCTTTTTTTATTTCTCCCTTGTTGCCACACAAATTCAAGCCATATCTCTATCTTAAATTCAGTGACATTATCGATCTAATTATTTACCTATGACTAGGCTGGTTTATTAATCTGCCTATAAAGGTCTGATGAATCCACTATTTACATCGCTTAGAGGCCAAAAAGAATACCAACTAAATTCTGGTACAAATATCAGTAATTACAAGGCAATAACTTGCATGATTAATGCTTTTCACATAAGTAGGACCAAAAAGATCCATATGCAAGGTGTGTAGTGGCTCAGTGATTAATCTTTCTAACTTGGCCTTGCAAGAGGCCCTGTGTTGTTTGCCTTTATGGCAGGCAACACATGTGTGGTCATTTTTGAAAAACCTTGAAAAAATAGACCCTCTGACAAGGTTTCCCTTTCAACAAGTTTGTTTAGGTTTTTAAAATTGATATGACCTAACCTTCTATGCCATAATTTAGATTCATCAGATGTGGCTTTAGCAATCAAACAGGCAAAACCTTTTGCAAGAGTAGGTGTCTTCATATCAAAACTGTACATATTGTGGTGTCTAGGGACCTTTAAAAGTATCTGATTTTCATCAGGCATCTTAAAGTCAAAAGACACAACAAGACATTCAGTTTCAGTAAAAAGAACCTTGTGCTGCTTATCACATATTTATGATATTGAGCAAAGGTTAAAGTGCCCTAATTCTTTTACAAAAGACACACTATCAAAATCTAAATTACCAACTCTTATTTTTCCTTTACCAGATATGTAGCCTTTGCTACCTCCAAAGGTAACAGATCCCCCCATTGAATTCTTCAAAATCCTCCAGTTGATCCTTGTTACCTGTCATGTGCCCTGAGCATCCACTATCAAATATACCTCATCCACCAAGTCTTCAGTGGAGATCCCTAGCACATGAAAAAGAGAAATTAGTCTCTCTTAGGGACCCAGGCCTTTGCAGGCTTGGGTCTGCCTTGTGGACCTTTAGCATTCACAGTTCTAATAAAAGCCGGTCCACTGTTATAATGGAAGTTTGGTCTAGGGTTCCTCCAATTATAACTTGCTGATAGTCTTAACACAGATCCCAGAGTTCCATTACAGCATTAGAATGTGACATATTTGTGCTGTAGTTTTTGCAAAGGGTCTTCTTACAGATGAATATGATTTTGAAAAATCCCTTCTTTGATTAATTTGATTTATCTGTGGTCTTTTGGGACTTAAACTATTTGAGGTCTTTTGAGGTACTGGCTGTCTAGATCTAACAGTATTAACATTAGAACTAACAGCATTAACTTTAGGCCTAACAGAATTAATATTTGTCATACCAGTATTAATATTAGGCCTAACAGAATTAAAATTTGGCCTAACAGCATTAAGTTGTACTGATCTAGGAACAAATTTATTTGAGTGATTGACCCTGTTAGCTTTTGTCCAGACTGGTTTTTCCATCCAATTACAGTATGTAACAACCGACACTTAACCTCAACTTCCCTTGCCATTTCTTATTACATAATAGTCACAATCTTTAATCAAATGACTTAGACTACCACAAACAAAACATTTCTTCTTGTAAAAGAGTAACCTTCCCCTAGTTCTCTTCCATCATGTTCATTCCATTCTTCCTATTAACTTGATGTGTTCTTTATCTTGAGTGGTTGCCTAGAGAGTTTTACTATTTTGCACAACAGTTTTTCAACTTCTTGAAATTCAGACACAACATTTTTCATTAGTTACCACCAACACTAGACGTTAGACATCTCATTTTATACGTAAACTTTCCTGATTCAGTCTCAAACGAGAGCTCAGAGGTTTTCTTAGTTCTTCTACAAGATCCTCATTGTCATTCTGACTTGACAGGTAGAATGCTCAGAAGAATTGTCATCTGAGACACTAATTTCAGGTTTTTGAGGACCCTTTTTACCATAAACATACAAAGAATCATCAATTTCGTCTTGTGGTTTAGGAGTATAATCCCACTTAAGGGGGGAAAAAGTGGAACACCTTTTAAAATCCTTGACTTTGAAAATCTACTGTATAATAAGGTTTTCCTATTTGAATCCTCTTTGAATAATTAAAAACAAAAAAGTTCATTTCTTCCTCATAACTTAGTGAATCATTGTTTGATTGTATTTTCAAATCTAAGCCAACTTTACTATTTGAACTCAGCCAGAAAATCGTTAATCACCAAAGATACTTAGAAGAATCTATTCCATAATCTAATTTTTTTCTGCAATTGTTCCTTTCTTTGACACTTTCCATTCCTCATTCTCCATATACTTTTAAGCTTTCATCTTTATTTACATATATTATCATTAGCCTGAAAGATAAGCTTTTCATTAGAGAAAGTTGCTGTGTTTTTGAAAGTAACAAGTTTAAGCTTCTAGTTTTCTTAATATGCTTGACTATAGGCAAGTATTTGTGCTTCTTGATCACCTAACTGATTCATTTGTTCATCACATAGAGTTTTTAAGATATTATATAATCATTCAATATTTATAGAACACCACAAAGTTACCTCATTGCTTGAGCTGATAGCCTAAGTGCAATGATTTGGTCTCTTCAACTTCAGTATGTTCTCCTTCAATTGACAACCCATCATCCATTGGTCAGCAACCCACCTGATTCTTCTCTGCTTTTCCACTTCTTGATGTTTGATAAAGGTAAGTCTCCTCTTCTTTCCATCATTGTCACCATATGCTGTACATTCCCTAGCAAAGTGACCAGTGTTGTGACAATTGAAGCATTCAAGCTTCTTTTTTGTCAAACCAACATGTGTTTATTTCCCATCTCACTCGAACTCCCTCCTTCCGTTTCTTATGAGAACTTCTCATTCGAATAGCAATCTTGCTATTTCTAATTTATGTCCATCCTTCAATGTCTACATCATAATTTGTTCCAGATCTTCATGAAGTAAGTCCCCCCCCAGTCCCTGATTGTTGGCAAAGAGGGAATAGATTACTTTCATCAGCAAAACCAGCAAGAACTTCTTTTTTAGAATAATTGGTTGAAGAAGTAGAAGGAGTGCAGTACTGTAGCAGCAGTAAAACCAGACTTCACTTATAAGTGCTCACTTTTGCTTTGGAAACACAAGCAAACCATTTTGATGCACTTGAGATAGTTTTTATAAGCACCTTGAATTTCTTGCTAAAAAACTCTAAGGTTATTGTACAAAACATCCAAATAGAAAAAAAAGTTGTCCCCCAATCTCTGGATTAGTTTTCTCATAGTCCCATTGCCAATTGGACACTGCTGGGGGCAAAGATCAAGAAACTTATGATTTGCATCCTCAGTTGATACTTCAGCACCATGAGCTTCCAATTGAGAAAGTAACTGTTGAAATCTGTCATATCCCTTTTCTAGCCCTTCTGAATTGGATATTTTAAATGCTTCAAACTGTTGTTTGAAAACAGCCTTTTGGCATATTCTTTTGAATTTGCATTACAACACAAACTAGTTTTTGGATGGCTTCCCAGATCTCTTTTTGCATCATCCATCCATGAAACTTCTCATATGTTCTTTGAATGGCCATCAGCATATATCTAGGCCTTCCTTCCTTTTCACCAGCTTGAATCCCTGACAAGAGTTTACTGGTGAAAGTACTCGAACAATACCAACCTTCCAAGTTGAAATTCTTCTTCTTGGAGTTTTCCATTCTGAATTACCTTTCATACTTCCTTGTCATGTACACAAGGTAAAGCTCCATCTCCATAGCCCATAATCATACATCCTCCGTTCTTCAGAATTGGAGAATGATATTTGAGATAGCATGTTGTTTGAGATCACTTGTAGTTGTTGTTTAGGTGCAGCACCAGAGTCTGATGCAAATCTTCATTGTTTGATGCCTCAATCATCACTGAGGTGTGAGAAAACTCTCATTAGCAGGTTGAGAATTTGTAAAGATCTGAATAGGGTGTTTTGTCCTGTGGTTCTTTGTGATCTTCTTACTCAAGTCCCTTCTATTGGCTTGAAACCACTTGTAGGTCCATAGGTATAGTATCTGACTAGCCTTGTTGTAAGACATAGCTAACTTGAATAAAACCAAATCAACTATGTGAGAGACACTGACTATGAATATCAAGTGTTAATGCGGAATCTTAACACAAGAATTAAAAAGAAACGATAATACTAATTTGCTATCAAGCTCTAATGCTTCGATTGATATTTAAATCACGTACATAACATTATGCCTTAGGGTTCCTTTTATACACCAAGGAAACCCTAATGGGCTTACAAACGTGTCAAAGGATAATATACAATAACACTTTAATCACTAAGATATCTCCTAAGAATATATACTAACGATAACTATACTATATCTGTTACATAAACAGACTTAACTATGAACAGACTTAACTAACTATGACCAGTACTAACTCTAGTACTGCTACTCTACCAGTACTAACTTAGTACCTGCAGACTAAAACTTAGTACAAGCCAATAATTAACTCAGATACTAAACTACCCAGAACTAACTATTACTAAGAGACTTAACTGTTATACTACCAGTATTAAGTCTTTTACAATCTATTTCCCAACATACTCATATGTGTTTGTATATCTCAGATTCACACAACAAACACAGACCTACTCCATCTTTCGCAGATTTGCTCCAAAATTCTGTAAGAATTCATTCAGAAATGAAAGAATAGTTTCTAAGGCTTATTTTCCCCCTACACTTAAGTTGAACATTGTCCTCAATGTTTTATAAAAGTACCCGTAAAAACGAATTAAAAGGAAAATAAAACAAGGAAAAGAAACTAGTACTCCCCTGGTTTGCTCACTAATAGAGAAGAAACATGCGATAACTGGTTAAATCCTCATCCAAGAATCATCCAATGAAACTTCTTAAGAATTTCCAAGCTTCTTCTCATCAAATATAACCTGTAATCAAAGACAAAGACAACTATACTGTAACACCCCCATTTTGACAAATATAGCAGCGGAAGCTAATCTGGGGTATTACTTCATAGTAAAACAGACATAATCATAGAAAACGACTCAAAATAGACGTTTTGAAAATTTAGTTATCATTTAATATTATATCAGAGTTTTACAAAAGGAGGTCCCAAAATCTATATGAAAACATAAAGTTTGAATGATAACAGTTTTGCCATCTTCAAGTCCATGCCACTCCGTGCCATAAGTTGCTCAATTACCTGAGATAAACATGCTAAAAAGATCAACACAATGGTTGAGTGAAATTCATAGGTTTATGATAAATAGTTTGAATACAAGTCATAGTGGGCTACGTTGTTATACACCCATAGTTTGTAATAATTGCATATACAATTATCATGGAAAAACAGTATTATTGCCCTAAGCTCATGATATCAATACGTTAACATGGAAATCACCGTAGTGACATTGGTTGAGGAACAAATGTCCTCGTGGAAAGGTAACTTGCCAAAGTTACCCATTATAATCAAATATAGTGCTATTGGTACCAAAAGTATAGGCACACCAACGGGAGTCGTCACACCCCGATAGATCTATCCACAATATTCGCGTTCACTCGCAAGTGACTAATGGTTCATGATTAAGAAATATTGGCAGTGGAAGGTACTTAGGCAATAATATATCTGGCATACAGTTGGAAAAACACTTGCATTCATGGTTTAAGCATGTATCCCCCTCGCGGGTTTATAAAGTATTCAAAAGATTTAAAATGCGAGGCTATGAACTCACCTTAACAGGGAAATCTAATTGATGGCAAAAGTATATCAAGTGAAAGTAACGGCCTTGTCACGCAACCTGGGTAATATGTCAAGTCTTAGTTTGATGGTTTATCTTTCAAAACTTCATGAAGTTTATTATTTGATTTATTAATTTATGGAAATATTATATCACTGTTCGGGCCATCATAATTCAGAGGTCATGTAGTAAACGTTTGAGGAGCCAGGACACTTTAAATCGTAAATCCAACAAACTCGTCAAAACATATACCTAAATGAAACCCCTCACATGAAGCTCCCTAGTAACGTGATACGTTATAGTTTTAAGTTTTCTTCAAAAGCTAATCGATGATAAGTTACGTTAAATATATAACGTAATTGATTTATAATGTGTCGGGTTTTAATAAAATCAAGTTTTATAATATTTTTATATATTTTTATAATTAATATAAAAATATTATATTTTATATTTTTGCAAAAATGGCAATATATACCCTTGATTTATAAACTTTTACAAGTTTAGTCCTTTATATAAAAAGTATATATAATTTAAACCTTTAACTTTAAAACTTGGCAAAACAACCCCTCATAGTTATAACTTTTGAATAATGACATTTTCAGCCCCTCTAGTTATAAATTTCAGAAAGTTACGATATATACCTCTATGCATGAAAATATTTGCAAATCAAGTCCAAAATCCATAATTTTGATAATTTTGAAATCCAAAAGAGTTTTGCAGGTTATGGCTTATTAAAATAAGCTAAAATAAGATGTTCTAACGTAACAAAAGTTTTACAAAAAGGATTCGTTAGCTAGAAAATCAAAATGGGTCATTTTTAGGGTTTTAACCAAAAACGTATGGGTTTGAGGTTCAAGGGATCAAAAAAGAGTTTATATAGGATCATAAGGAAGCTTATTAAAGTTCTAAAACATAAAATGAACTTAAGGAACAAGATTTAAGCTTACTTAAGCTTAAATGGGTCATATGAGCTTATTTGGGTTCGTACGCCTAGAAATGGGTTTAAGGGCTTCTTTCTTTTGATTCTTGGCTTCAATTATGATCTTAGGGACTCTTGAGGCTTTTCTTATTCTTATAATACTGGTAGGGAATGGCTAGAACTTTATTTGAGTGTGTATGTTTGAGTTTGAAGGATGAAATGAAAGGGTGTGGGTGTTCAGCTTATATAGGGGTGAAACCAACTTGGTGCCCAAGTTTCCTAACTTGGTGGCTAAGTATTCTTGGAGTAGGGATCAAGGGATGTAGATGGTGAGTAAGGAAGGCTAGGAATGTAGCTTAGAGAGGTTTAAGGGTGCGAATGGACTAGAAGTGATGAGGTGGTTTGCTTGGTGAACAAGGGTAGCTAGTAGGTGACAAGGAGGTGACAAAAAGTTTACAAGGTGGTGATGGAGCTACTTGCAATGTATGGTGACATGGTAGTAAGGTCATGGTTGTGTTAAGGTGCTAGTTTAAGGTTCTTGAGGTGCTTGAAATGGTTTTAAAAGAGAATTAAGGGGTGACTGGTGGTTTAGGGTTTCAGGTTAGGGTTTTTAGTTTAAATTCGAGTTAGGGTTAAGGTTTAGGATAGCTTAAGGCTTAGGATTAAGGTTTAGGATTAAGGTTTAGGATTAAGATTAGGGTTTAAGATTAAGGTTTAGGTTAAAAATGAAATTAGGGTTTTAAGACGAATTAAGATTTAGGTTTAGGGCTTAGATGTTATGCATTGAGTGTTGTACTTTGTACTAAAGAGGTGGTACGAAATCTAGAATGAAAACGGTGGTAAAATGAGCTTATTTGAATTCATGCATTGTTGATTTGTACATTGAGTATTTAGGATTTGTACATTGGTTTGGAGGGAAAATATAATTCAAATATTATGTATTGATCACTTGTACACTTGCTTGAAGGCTTATACATTCATTATATATGTATATATTACATATAGTTAGGGTTTTGATATAAACATTTAACGTTTAAAGTCCGTTTTGATTTAACGTTGTAAATGGTATGATAAACGGATAGCTTATTTGGTAAAAATGATATTAGGGCATAGACTTGACATATTAGGATGTTTACATGATATAAACATAGATATAGATGACATTGGTAGGTTTCGTGAGCTCATTTACTTTAGTTATGTAAACTATGTTACATAATGGAATAAAGCGAAAAATTTCCCTGTAAAAAGGTGGTATATACTTTAATAGATGAATAGTACATTGCATCTAATTTAATAGATGGATATTTACATTGATGAAAATTGCAGGTTGTTAAATGCCGCGTCAGAAGAATTATATTGTAACTCGACACATTATTTATGCCATAATTATGACTCATCACATGGACTAAAGGCGTACAAATGCTATGAAATTTGAAGGATTATTATTATTTCGTAAACTACGATGAGGGGCCTAATGTGTCAATCTCCCTAACTTAGTATTTACTATATATATTGAATAAGGTTATCTCATTCATTCATTCCATCATGTTCGTGTGGTACAACCGCCAAAAAGAAATGAAGGAAAAGGGATGAACAGTTTTGGTATGGGGCGACCCTTTGGGGTTTTCATGGCATTCGATTAGAGGATCGCGAGCACTAGTCTAACATGATTTGTAATTATATTTGAACTTTTGTGGTCAATTTAATTCAGTTATTTTGATTTATTGGATCTAGAAATATAATTGTTGATGTTATGATTATTTATTATGCTTTTTTAATTGCTCGTCGCCATTTAATTTATTAATTATCTCTTTGATTATTATTCTATGATCTTGTTGTCTATATCACTTCCTTCTTGAATAATTTATGTAGTATGCTCATAGATCCTTGTGATCCTGTCTAAATTTTGATTTGAGGATGAGTGTGCGCTAGTTATTAAGTGATCCTGTTAATCCTAGTGTGCGCAATTAACTACATGATGACCAGTCCTTATAGTTGTTTGATCTACACCCATTAGGTGGGCCCTTAATATTAAATACCTAGTTAGGAGTTCGAGCTGATAGGAGACCACCTGCTAGTGCAGAGTATATCTCATAGGTTATTCGGAATTCTTAATCACTATGAACTGAGAATAGGTTAATTCTCCTTGCGAGTCCATTCCACTCAATAAACATAGGTTAGGTTACAATTACAAATTAGACATAATGATTTTAGACCCCCTCTAAGGTTGCGATTAGACATTGCACTTGAGATCAGAATAATTAAATGAGTTAATATTTTCTAGTTGCCTGCTACTATACCATTTCCCTTTTTGACAGTAAGGCTTATCGCCCAATAATCTCAAAACTTCAAAATACTTTCTTTACTGCTTTCTTAGGTAGATTGTTATTTTAATTAAACAATTAGAGACACAAACTATTCTTTGGGTCAACACCCATACTTACCAATCACTACACTATACACGAGAGGGTACACTATTCTTTAGTGCATAGGAATAGTCGAGGTAGTTTGGGTTCTATAAATTTTAAACATGACGTAGTTTCTGTTAAAGGAATTTATGCATCACTTATACCTAAGAACATTATTGTAAACATAAAGTTTCTTAATAACCTTTAGCCTGAATGGAAACATCATGTAACTATCGTCAAGCAAACAAAGAATCTACATGAGGTTAATTATGATCAACTATTTGATTATCTTAAGCATAATCAGGAGGAAGCAAACGAGGTTCGAGCAGAGAGAGTTACTAAGAGTCATGATCCTCTTGCACTAGTTTCCAATGCTTACACAATACAAAAACAAACATATACACCACAACCGTCAGTTGGACCACAAAAATATTTTGCACCAGAACCTTTGTTTACATCTCAACCATTAAAAAGTAATATGGTTACCCATGTTGTTAAAGTACCACCATCTAACTTAACAATTGATGTCAACAATGATGACCTATTCGAGAATATGAACAAAGCATTAGCTTTCCTTGTAAAGTTATTCAGTCTGCAATATTCCTCACCCACATACAACAGACTCACGACTTTATCAAACACAAAGAATCAAGCACATGTACAAGTTAGTCAGATCAATGTGCAAGGAAAGAATACTGGTAATGTTAGATATGTTGGGAATAATGCTGGGAATGCTATAAGGAATGATGGGAAATAAGAAGCACATACTTTTAGTAATCACGTGAACGGGGTTGATGCAAAGATTATTAAGTGCTATAACTGCAACGGAGTAGGTCAGTATGCAAAGGCTTGCACAAATAAGAATAGGCTTAATAATTCTAAGTTCTTCGAAGAAAAGATGCTACTAGCAAAGCAACATGAAGCAGGAATCACACTCATTGATTGAGGAACATGACTTCTTGGCATTAACTTTATCAGATGATGATGAGGAAGAGTTAAACGCTACATGTGTCATAATGGCTAGATTCAAGAATCTGACATCAGTAGTAATGGAAGGGCTAGTCCTTCCTATGACGCTAACAGCCTGACTGAGGTTCCCGAGTATGAAAACTTTTATGACAACAATGTATATTCTGATTCAAAATAAGAGGATTAAGAGTTGGAAGCTCCAAGGATATCCATGGTGTTTTTCACGTTGTACTAGTTTGCAAATAACTACAAAGTTATAATAAACTAGCACATGTTTAAGTAATGTAATGAAAGAAAGTTTTGTTCGGGGATAAAAGACTTTAAAGCAAAAACACAAAACTTTCAACGTTTAACTCTTTATGATTTTATTAAAAATTATACCCCAGTGTTTACGGAACAATAACGGGGATGAATGACAATGTATGTATGGTGATCTCCTCTCGAATAACTCAAAGTAAACTAAAGTATTACTTTGAGTTAACAACTATGCTAACCAACTGATATATATAAGGGACTTAGTTGTATTTGGAGGAGTAGAGAGTTTGTGAATGTTTAAACATTTAGTGCACAAACTTAAAAACCTACTCCTTTACAAGTGATCCTATTTATAGTGATAGGATGAGTAATAACCCATGTAGGTGATAAGTGTGTGTCCCTAAGTTGATTGGACAGGTATATTTGTACATTTGTCTCTATCACACATTCCTATTTTAGGTAAGGGACAACACACTTTCTAAACGTCAATGATGACACTGACCTTGTTCTTATACTAATTTTAGGATAGTTTAACTTAAGGGGATAAGTACTTGATCTTATCCTATCAAACATATCCCCCTCAATATTCAGTCTATAAGTTTTTAAATCTTGATTATGTTTGAGGAGATCGTATGAGGTTCAGTGAGCTTATTGACACGGCTCACTAAACCTAATACCTTCTTCTTTTGTTCATGGACTTAATTCACTAAGTACCACCTCACTAAATGGTGAGTCCTTCTTCATAGACTCTGATTGAACACTTGAAGGCAACTCACTAAATGACTATTCATTCAGTGGCCTAAGTAATGTTTAAGGATATCTAACACTTAGGATATTTTATATTCAACTCCTAAGATAAAGATCATTGGGCACTAAATTGGCCCAACACATGTCAATGACAAGTGGGAATGTTTCAGAAACAAAGGATAACAATGGTCCCATTTATGATATTGAAGTTAGAACTAAGCAACAGTCGAATATAGTAGAATATAATTTTTAGCTAAATCAGATGGGGTTGATCAAGCGACTATGCTACATCCATATTTTTCTCTCATAGCTTAGATTGATAAACTATAGTTAGGTATTTAAAATGAGAACACTAACGTTCACAGAGAGGTACCATTTAATGATAATACAAATCATATGGGTGTTCATAAGAGACAACATCATTCATTGAGTGACGAAGCCTCTTGTGAATCAGACCAATCATTAATTGATTAAATAAGCTTGGGACAAATTAAATAAGCTAAACTAACTCTAAATAAGCAAATACAAAAAGCAATTAAGCTAAATTACACAAGATAAACACAACAGTACTAACAACAGTACTAACAGTTTTAACTACCAGTACTAACTTGGAGTTAGTACTGCCAGTTTTAAGTTAGTACTGTTATCTTAAGGTTAGTACTGCTAGCCTAAACAAAACACAATTAAACAAGAAATGAGCAAATAAGCTAAAACAGAAATTCACCTAACCTTAATAAGCACTTAGTAATAAGAATAAGCAACTAGAATAAACTAATATGATAAATGAGCTAGAAAACTAAAACTGATAAACTATTGAGAATACTTTAAAAAGGAAAATAAACTTAAATAAGCAAACAGTAAAGGAAAATGGTTTAATCTACTCTAAAAAGCTAAGGAAATCTTAAACAAGCTGAAATAATAAGCTGATAAGCTAAAATGAACCACCAGTACTAACAGTTTTAACTAACAGTACTAACTTGGAGTTAGTACTGCTAGTGCTGAGTTAGTACTGCTACCTTTGAAATCCAAGAAAATGAACTAGCAGTATTAACTCAAAACTAACAGTTTTATCAAATGAACTAACAGTGCTAACTTAAAACTAGCAGTACTAACTCCAAGTTAGTATTGGTAGTTAAAACTGTTAGTACTGTTGTTAGTACTGTTGTGTTTATCTTGTGTAATTTAGCTTAATTGCTTTTTGTATTTACTTATTTAGAGATAGTTTAGCTTATTTAATTTGTCCCAAGCTTATTTAAGCTTATTTGTGTCTTAGTGTAAAAGTTTTAAGTGTTTTTGCCATTCCTAGCTTTTATCCTTTTTCTAGCTTATTTTCTTTGCCTATTTTTATGTGCATTTGCCTATTCAGTGTTAGTGCCCAATCATAATTTTATCCTTGTCATATTCAAACGCAAATCATCAATCGTCCCTCGTTTTTCCATTCCAGCCTCGTTGGGACATAACGACCCGGAAACACCCTATACTGCTTCCGGTTTTCTTGATCTCGCGGATTCTGATCCTTGTTGTGTATTTATATTTATATTTACTTATTGATACATAAAAAAAGGGGTGAGTTTGCGTGAGTCAAAGCACTTAGTATAATCGACTAATGTTAAAATGGTGCATGACATGTAAGCATGTATACTAAATGCAAATAAGTAATGTATGTATGTCCCTTTAAAAACTTTTGAATGGCATAATGTGTGAAAACGGTTATAGACCAAGTAAAAACGTTTAACCTGGTTCTTTATAACCTTGGCTCTGATACCAATCTGTAACACCCCCAAAATGGGCCACAGCGGAATATGATGTTCCGAGGGTATTAATTCATAGATCAATAGCACAAGATATGAGAACGACCATTATAAGGGTCATTTAGAAACTGATACATTGGATTTTATAAATGGTTCGATACAAAAAGCTCATGGGCTTAACTTGTTTATCTTGGAAAAATAAAGATTTCACAACATAACAATATTTCAAAATATAAGTATATGATTTACGACTTCGGACTTTTAAGAAACTAGGTCATTCATACTTTAAAATGTTAGTTTAGATCGGCATTTTGTTTGGTCTCTAAGGGCGTTAAATAATTAGATGAAACATTGACGTTTTCTATTTGAGTTTAGCGTGTATATTACTAAGTTTTAGTATGAGTCATCTTAGAGTTTTATAATTAAATTACAGGTTCGTTAGTTGACGATATTGAAAAGTAAAAGCATATTTGAAATCTCAGCTGGGTAGTCTACAACTTTCATTAAGTAAGTTTCGTCTATAAACATCATTTAAGTAGTTAAAAATGAGGCTAAACATGTGCGGGTCGCATGGCAGTTTTATACTTAGAAAACAAAGGTGTCATTTAAGCTTATATCCTTCGCGTGGTCAGACTTTTAATGTCAGATTCTAGGTTCGATACTCCAAGTTAGGCCAAACTAAAAATACCACGTTAATCTATGTCCTACTGGTTATCAATCATAATCTATAACTTTGCATGTCGGGGTCTCTATCTAGGTTAAAAAGTGGTCGAAAGGCTGGTGCACACTCGTGTAGTCGTGGCTGCATGCATACTAGGTGTTTGACAGAATGTCGACACCAGTGACAAACAACCAAAAGTATACGCAAATTTTGAGTAGTATACTAAACAAAATAAGGTGATTCCTATTCCAAATTAAAGCTAGTACTTTGGACTCTATTTATCAAAGCTTGGTTTGTTATTTCACTTGGTACGCGCGTCACAATAATTCGAGGTAAAGTGACTCATTGGTTGTTTTACAAAGAGAGGCAAATGGCAGTTTTACACGTACAACTTTGAGGACTTGTAAATCTCTATATACTTGAAGAAAATATCTGATTCTAGGGGCAAAATTCTCATGACCTATCCTATTCATAAAAATAATTACGTTTTGCATTTTGTCATTACTCCTAGTGGCCGAACAATACACTTAAAGATACAAGGGTGGGCTGCGTTTTATAACGACATAACATATACGTTTTCTTTTTATCTAGCTACTAAATCTAAGCTATAAAGACTAATTTTCCCTAAACCTAATACGTTCACACCATTATGTCCATGCTTCATTAACCACTACATAAGTTTTATAGGGTTTACATGACGTTTCGACCTATATCAGAAAGCAACAGGGAATGAATGTTTTTAACCGATTTTAAGCACACGACTATGACAATAGGATTGCATGTAAAGTATAAATAATAAGGATAGCTAGCTCACAAGGGCAAAGGACGAGCGCGTTGGAGACTCGACCCAAAGTGATGACGAACCCACGACTCTTTTTACCCCCTTACATGCTCACACACCAAATACCCCAAACCAATTAATAAGATCGGCTGTTTGGATTCTGATGTACTTAAAAACACTACAAACACTACCTTTTCTTGCTTGCTTGCACTGTGACTAGAAAAGAAAATTAAAATGGACAATTTTTGGGTTAGGGTTTTTAGAGTTTTTATTATTCCATATCTGATGAAGATACAAAGGTGCGGTTGATAGTGTTGGCTGGAAGTAACAAGGCTGTGTGAAGAGTGAAATTTTACTGAGTTATGCATGGGTTTGCTTGTGGAAACAAATATGAAGGTGTTTCTTAATTATACACAAAAAATGAGGAGGTTTTACTAGTCAATAGTATGTCACGGTTTGTTGTTGATTCATTCATGGCAAAGTATTTCTTGGGCTTTATTTGGTCAATACACAGTGATTTAAAGGTGAAAATTGTATATTGCTTGGAAGCAAAATCAAGGTGATAGTAGCTAGGATATTCACGAGTATGTGTAGGTTTACTGAAGGTTTTAAGGAGGATAAAGAGGGCTTGGATTACTTGGGTTTATTTAATAAGAATTTCAAATGTGACTAGATGTATGCATAGAAGAAAATGTCGACATTTGCTAGTTTGTAGGGATTTCTTTTTATTTTTTGGATTGTCTAAGAAGTCTTTCTTATTGTGCCCCATTTTAACAAGTGTAGAAATTCAAACTTGCTTGTTTACCCTTTACAATTAAAGGCTAGATGGCGGTTAGGGCACATATGACATACATTCGGTTTTTGATTAGTTAGGTCGAAAAAGATGAGTAATAGTTAAGGTTCTTAGCTTAAGCGTAGGCTTAATCATGATAATAAAAGGCCTTGGTTAAGTTTTTCTTGTTAGGGTTTAACTAAGCGATTTAAAATAAAAGTAACCACGTAAAAATGTTTTAACTAGTAAGAAAATAGAATTTTTGAAGTTGTAATATGACCTGAAAAACACGGGGTGTTATAGATAATTCTGATGTGAATGTACGTGAATGTAAAAAGTGTCTCAAACTTGAGACTGAGCTTCAAACGGGTTTCATTGAAAAAGAGATTTACGATAAACTGTTCAAAAGTTTTACCACTCTTGAAAAACATTGCATCTCTTTAGAAGTTGATACTCAACATAATCAAGAAATTTTTCAAAGGGACAATTCTGTTTCAAATCAAAGTGCTCCAAGTTTTGATCAATTATTTGAAATAAATGAATTAAAAGCTCAGTCCCAAGAGAAAGACACGGTCATAAAGACGTTGAAAGAGAGAATTAAATCTCTACGTGAAAAATGAATGAGGATAAGATTAAAAAGGACTTACAGGAGATTGAAACAATTAATATTGAATTGGATCATAGGGTGTCAAAGATTATTGCTGAATATGAGCATTTAAAACAGACCTATAAGCAACTTTATGACTCGATTAAACCAGCATGTATTCGATCAAAAGAACAATGTGATGATTTAATTAATCAAGTCAATCTAAAGTCTGTGGAAATCTCTAATTTAAATGCTAGTCTTCGGGAAAAAGTTTTGGAAATTATAACTCTCAAGGATGACTTAAGAAAACTTAAAGGAAAAGCACTAGTTGATAATGCTATTACAAAACACACTATTGATCCAGAGATACTTAAGATTGATGTGGAACCAATAACCCCTAAATTATTGAATAAAAAGACAGCTCACTCTGCCTATATTAAGCACACTCAAGAAGAAGCTACAGTTCTTAGGGATCTAGTTGAACATGTTAAATCAAAATATCCACTAGATCATTCCTTAGAATCTGCCTGTAGGTATGCTAAACTAATTCAGGAGTTGCTTACACACATCAGTAAAACCTGCCCGAGTGTCAACAATACTGATGGAAAAATAGTGGTTGTGACCCCAAAGAACAAGGATAAAAGAGTTAGATTCACTGAGCCCGTCACATCCTCAGGAAACACAATCACAAAAACAACCTCTACATCAAACCTAGTTTCTAACAAACCTATGTTGTCTTCTACAGGAGTAAAACCGTCTACTAGTGCTAGCGGATCACAGCCTTCAGGCAATACAAAGAAAGATAAGATTCGGCAAACACCAAGTAGTACTCAGAAGAATAAAGTAGAAGCCCACCCTAGGAAAGTTAAATCTAGTTTGAAAAATAAAGATTGTGTTGTTCAACCTAAAGGAACTGCTCATGTGCAGCATTCCAAGCTTAATGCGAATTCTGAACTTAAATGTGTTAAGTGTAATGGTTGCATGCTTTTTCTGAATAATCAGAGATTTGTGTGTTCTTAGATTTGAATCAATAATGTGAAAGCTCGTAAAAAAATCTAAATCTGTAAACAAAAGTCAAAGAGAAAAGTTTATGAAACTAACAGGAAAGGTTTTTCAAATATGATACATCGGAGACCTACAGTCTAACTTCACTAAATAGGAAATGTGTGCCTTAACTAGGTATTACACAACTACTGAAGTACCCCTTAGGAAACCAACTGCTCTAGAAAATTAAACACCTAAGCTTGTTGTAACATTGGTTTACTCAAGGAAACCTAGGAAATCTAAAACTAATGTTCCTATTAGCAAATCTAAGGTTCTTAAATATGTATTGCTAACAAAAAGGAACCCAGTCCAACTTGGGGATCCATGCTTTCGGATGTTCCATCTTCCTCTTTTGATGAATGCAGGTCGTCCAAATTGTTCTCTGGTATTTAGACTCCGGCTGCTCCAAGCATATGACCGGAGATCGCTCTCAGCTCACCAATTTCGTCAATAAGTTTTTGGGTACAGTCAAATTCGGAAATGATCACGTGGCAAAGATATTGGTTTTATGGTGATTAGACAAAATAGGAATGTTACGATATCAAGGGTTTACTACGTGGAAGGACTTGGACACAACTTATTCTCCGTTGGGCAATTTTGTGATTCGAACCTTGAAGTTGCTTTTCGCCAACACACCTGCTTCATTCGTAATTTAGAAGGTGTTGATCTATTGACTGGATCTCGAGGCAACAATCTGTATACTCTGTCTCTTGGAGATATGATGGCGTCCTCTCCTATATGTCTCTTGTCAAAGGCCTCAAAGACTAAGTCCTGGCTATGGCACCGACGTCTGTCTCATCTAAACTTTGGTGCAATCAACCATTTAGCTAGACACGGTCTTGTTCGAGGTCTCCCTAAGCTTAAATTTGAAAAGGACCATCTGTGTTCTGCTTGTGCAATGGGTAAAAGCAAGAAGAAATCCCACACACCTAAATCTGAAGACACCAACCAAGAGAAACTATATCTTTTGCACATGGATCTTTGTGGACCAATGCGTGTCGCAAGTGTTAATGGAAAGAAGTACATCCTCGTCATTGTCGATGATTACTCACGATTCACATGGGTTAAGTTCTTAAGGTCAAAAGATGAAGCTCCAGATTTCATAATCAAGTTTCTCAAGATGATCCAAGTACGGCTTAAAGTGCCTGTCCGAAGAATCAGAACAGATAATGGAACTGAATTTGTTAATCAAACCTTGCGTGAATATTATGAGAAGGTTGGCATCTCTCATGAAACATCTGTTGCTCGCTCTCCACAGCAAAATGGTGTCGTTGAAAGACGTAATCGTACGCTAATTGAGGCTGCCCGCACAATGTTGATTTATGCAAAAGCTTCGTTATTCTTATGGGCAGAAGCTGTTGCTACCGCATGTTACACCCAAAATCGTTCCATCGTACGTCTTCGTCACGGCAAAACACCATATGAGCTTTTACATGACAAACCTCCCGACTTATCATTTTTCCATGTATTTGGTGCACTCTGCTATCCGACAAATGATAGTGAGAATTTGGGTAAGTTACAACCGAAGGCTGATATTGGTATTTTCATTGGTTATGCACCCACAAAGAAAGCATTTCGAATTTACAACCGACGTACCAGACGAATCATTGAAACAATTCATGTAGACTTTGATGAGCTGACTGCGATGGCTTCTGAACATAGCAGTTCAGGACCCGCACTTCATGAAATGACTCCTGCAACAATCAGTTCAGGACTCGTGCCAAACCCTCCTCCTTCAACACCGTTTGTACCACCTTCAAGAACTGATTGGGATATATTGTTTCAACCGATGTTTGATGAATTACTCACTCCTCCACCAAGTGTTGATCTCCCAGCCCCTGAAGTCATTGCTCCAATTGATGAAGTAGTTGCTCCAGTTCCCGCTGTATCAACCGGATCACCTTCCTCAACAACAGTTGACCAAGATGCACCATCACCAAGTAACTCTCAAACAACACCCGAAACTCAACCTCCCGTCATTCCTAACGATGTTGAAGAAGACAATCATGATATTGAAGTTGCACATATGGGTAATGATCCGTACTTTGGTATCCCAATTCCAGAAGTTCCTTCTGATCAATCTTCATCAACGGATTCTATTCATACAATTGTGCATCCTGATCACCAAATTTCTGAACATAATAGCAAATGGACTAAGGATCATCCACTTGAAAACATAATCGGTGAACTCGCTAGACCAGTTTCCACAAGGCTACAATTACATGAGCAAGCTCTTTTCTGTTACTACGATGCTTTCCTCACTGCTGTTGAACCCAAGACGTATAAAGATGCTTTGACTCAATCCTGCTGGATCGAAGCAATGCAAGAAGAGCTCAATGAGTTCGAACGCCTTGAAGTATGGGAGCTCGTACCCCGACCAGATAAAGTTATGGTTATTACTTTGAAGTGGATCTACAAAGTAAAGCTAGATGAACTAGGAGGTATTCTAAAGAACAAGGCTCGATTAGGAACTGGGAGGTATTCTAAAGAACAAGGCTTGATTAGTGGCTCATGGTTACCGTCAAGAAGAGGGAATTGATTTTGAAGAGTCTTTTTCTCTGGTTGCAAGATTAGAGGCTATAAGGATTTTTCTCGCGTATGCCGCTCACATGAACATGGTAATTTACGGGAAGAGGTTTATGTAAGCCAGTTGGACGGTTTTGTGGATCCAGATAACTCCAATTACGTGTACAAGCTAAAGAAAGATATTTATGGGTTGAAATAAGCTCCACACGCGTGGTATGACATGTTGTCTTCGTTCCTGATATCCCAAGACTTCTCCAAAGGCTCAGTGGATCCTACTCTGTTCATCCGTAAGGAAGGCAAAGAATTACTTCTGGTACAAGTATATGTCGATGATATTATCTTTGCTGCATCTACACCTCAACTTTGTGACCTATTTGTTAAAATCATGTGTTCAAAATTTAAGATGTCAATGATGGGCAAAATCTCATTTTTCTTAGGACTACATATTTTTCAAAATCCCAGAGGCATCTTTATTAACCAGTCAAAATATGCCCTTGAATCTTTCAAGAAATACGGTTTTGACTCTTGTGACCCAGTGGATACTCCCATGGTGGAGAAATCCAAACTGGATGATGATAAAGAAGGGAAAGCAATTGATCTGTCACACTATCGTAGCATGATTGGCACCCTCCTTTATGTCATAGCCAGTAGACCTAACCTACAATTTGCTATTTGCATGTGTTCCCGGTATCAGGCTCGGCTTACCGAAAAGCACTTACATGGGGTCAAAAGGATCTTTCGGTATCTAAGAGGAACCGTGAATCGGGGACTATGGTATCCGAAGGATTCTTCGATTGGTCTAACTGCATTTGCAGATGCGGCTCATGCTGGTTGTCAAGATACACGCCGTAGCACATCTAGTAGTATGCAGTTCTTGGGAGATAGACTTGTTAGCTGGTCATTAAAAAGGCAGAAAAGCGCTGCGATATCTAGTACGGAAGCTGAATATATTGCTATGTCAGGATGTTGTGCTCAAATCCTTTGGATGAGATCACAGCTTACCGACTATGGCCTTGGATTTAATAAAATTCCAATGTACTGTGATAACAAAAGCGCTATTGCCTTAAGCTGCAACAATGTTCAACATTCCAGGTCGAAGCATATAGACATCATATTTCACTTTATCAAGGAGCATGTTGAGAATGGGGTGATTGAACTTTACTTTGTCAATACAGAGTATCAACTGGCGGACATCTTCACAAAAGCCCTTGCAAGAGAAAGAATTAAATTTCTTATCAACAAGCTAGGAATGCGGAGTTTTACGCCGGAGACTCTCAAACAATTGGCAGATGAAGTTGATGAATAGTGGTGGTACCTATTCAAATATCCTATATCATATGTATATATATTAGAACCATAAAAACCAAAAAGATTTTTCATTTTAAAAAAAATTATAAAAACAAAATACAAAAATATAAAATTCATAAAACCAAAGAAAAAAATAAAAAATGAGAGAAAAAACTAAAAAGATGGTAAAATAATGGCATGTTCTTTGATTTTGAAAATCGATAACATTTACGGTCTAGAAATGTCATTCAATAATGATTACGAGGCTGGGGGGGGGCCCCCCCCCCCCCCCCCCCCGGGGGGGGGACTGAAATGAATTTTCGCAATAAGTTCAAATGTTTTCAAAAACATGTCAAATGGCCTTGCTATTATTTCAGATAGCAAATCGGTATCTTCTTAAAGGGAAGTATTTCCAAAAAGAAAACTTGACCTCATAAACGGATTTTTCTGAAATTTTTTATAAAAACAAAATACAAAAATATAATATTCATAAAACCAAAGAAAAAATTAAAAAATGAGAAAAACATAAAAAGAGGTAATAATGGCATGTCTTCTGAAAATCGATAACATTTACGGTCTTAGAAATGTCATTCAATAATGATACGAGGTTGTAAATGAAGTTCGAGCAGAAGTTCAAATGTTTTCAAAACATGCCAAATGGCTTGCTATTATTTCAGATAGCAACCCGGTCATCATCTTAAAGGCAAGTATTTCAAAAAGAAAACTTGACCTCTCAACGGGAATTTATTCTCGGGCATGGTCTACTTTATGACCATGCAAAGGCTTGTGATTACTTTGCATCATAACCCGTGCTTCCTATATTCCATGAGTGTACGTGTCAGTGCGCTTATGTGTGAAAATAAGAGAAATCTTATTTACAATTGGTGTTTGTTTTTCATGAATAAAAACATTGCTTCATCAGAAAATGATTTTTATAGACATTTGACTTGTCAAATAACGACTACAGCTCTTTAAATAGAAACCGGGTCATTGTTTGAGGGGGAGAAAATGACAAATATCTTCTTCAAAAAATTATTTGATAAAAAGAATAAAGGTTCCTTAATCTATAATTGAAAATCATTTTTTAAGGAAAAGTTATTTAAATTTAACTTATGTGTGCCTTAAATGTTATTTGATTATGCCTTGAGAGAGAGTATGTGCAAATTATGTGGTTAGGTATGCTTGTTAAAACTACAAGGACTTTATGTGCCAAAGTGTTAAACTTGAAATGCCTAAATAAGTTTAAAATTGAAAATTGGAAAGGTCATTAAACCTCAGGGGGCAGATGTGACAAAAACTTAAAATGTTTTATATCACACCCACCCCCTCCACGTTTTTCATTTTAACACACACACGCCTACCTGTTCTTCTCCCTCACACGATCACCACATCTTCATTCTTGATTTCTAGATCTATCCGTGCTTAAGGTATCATTACAACCATGGTCGTTACACCCTAAAGATCACTCTTCTCAAAGCAATTTGATTTTTACCACGTTTTGATTTCGAATAACCCTAACTTTCAAAATTAGGGTTCTTGAAATTAAAACTGTGTAAAAAATTCAAATTAATTAAGGGGTTTTGGTCTTCTAAGGTTGTTAATGGCTCGTGTAATACAGTTTTTTCATTTAGATAACATATGAGTTTGTTTTGATTAATTCTCTATGACGAATTGTGCGTTCTTGAATTTTTTGGCTGAAATGCTTGTGGGTTTTGTTAAGGATAAATGCTGTATGTGTAAATAATTATGGGTATGAGCTGAAATCCATATATGAGGTGTTTGATGGTTGGGAACTCATGATTTTTTTTTGAAACGCATGTTCGTTTGTAAAATGTGTGATGAATCTGTGATTAAATGTTGCCTAAATGTTCTTGATTAACTCTTGATGGCTAAATGAGTGTATGAAAGGGAAAGACACATGAAATACTCGAATTAAAACTCAAAATGTTAGACCCTTCCAAATTCGCAGTTTCATTGTCCACGAATTTGCAGCCCTATGTGGTCTCCGAATTTGCAAATAGTAGTAATATACAAATTCGCAGGGATCCTTTGGTCTCCGAATTGGCATACCTCTTTAGTATACAAATTCGCAGGGATCCTTTGGTCTCCGAATTGGCAGATAGTAGTAAGACATGAATTCGCAGGGAGCCTTTGGTCTCCGAATTAGCAGATAGTAGTAAGACACGAATTCGCAGGGAGCCTTTGGTCTCCGAATTGGCAGATAGTAGTAATACACGAATTCTCAAACCTCTTTAGTATCCAAATTCGCAGTAACCTTTACCATCCGAATTTGCAATAACATTTAGAGTCCGAATTCGCAGTTTTCACTTTAAAACCATAATCATACTTAATGGATTCAAAAAGCCTAATTATCATAAACACTTAGATTCTAACCAAAAGATGACTTAAAACTTGTGTTAGGTAACAAATTTAAAATTGATTATCTTTGGATTCTAATCAAGTCAAATTAGATTAACTAAATTACCCTAATTTAAGTTCACTCTTTCATGATTAGTTTTCTAAATATGTTACATGCATTAAGTGCCAAATTCTAATAAAGGTCCCCATGTATAGTAGGTTATATAAACTGGTTTGTATATAAACTGTATCGACTCTTTCTTAGCAGAATCATGAGTATCACAAAAGAACAACAACAAGCACTTGACAATGTTCTTGTTCCACGGGAACAACTTTTATCGATTGAAAGTTGCAACTACAGATTGAGCACCACATTCAAGCCTAAGGAATCCACCTTTCAAGTTGCTTTGGATGTTCTCTCTCTCACTCCTTTTTATCTAGCCTTCTTGATCACTGCAAGTGTCCCTGCTGTCTACATGCATGAATTCTGGGCTACTGCATCTTACCACAAGCATTCCATCAAATTCAAGATGAACACAAAGAGTTATTCTTTTGATCTGGATACTTTTAGAAATATGCTTCCGATGTGTCAAAAACTTCCTGGACAGAAGTTTGTAGATCCTCCATTTGAATATGAAATACTTACTTTCATGAGAGAACTTGGCTACTCCGGAAACATCAAATTACTATCTGATGTCAAAGTTGAAATTCTACCTCAACCTTGGAGAACATTCGAAACTATCATCAACAAATGTCTCAGTGGAAAACTAACAGACTTGATACACTTCGTCTCTCTCAGGCTCATATCCTTTGGGGTTTGTATCACCAACAGAAAGTTGACGATGTCTATCTTCTATGGAGGACCTAGTTTTCTAAATTGAAAACAAGGAGTCAAGGAAGACCAAATACATGTTCTACCCAAGATTCACCAAAGTCATCATCAATTACTTCATGTCACAAGATCAATCAATCCCAAGAAGAAACAAAGTGGACTGGCACATGGCTAACGATGATCCTATTCTCACTACCATGAGATTCATCCCTCAGCATGAAGTTGTTTAAAAGTACGGTGCCATTCTTCTTGACAACTTAACCACTCAAGCAATGAAATAATCTGAAGCATACAAGACTTACTATGCTTTTCTTACTGGAAAGGCGATTCCTAAACTAAAATATGTACGTCGATCTACCAAGGAAAAGCCTGAACAAGCCCCTGAGGCTTCCTTCGGTAAAAGACTCAAAGCTACTGCTAAAGTGACTAAATCAGGAAAGAAGAATCAACCTGCTAAAGGACTAGAGACTCTATCTGAAATTGCATTGTCTGAGGCTGAACAGATGAAACTAGCCATTGAAAGAAGCAAAACACAACTTCACAGCTCTCAACCCAGCAATTCTGGTACACATGAAGGAACTGGTGTTACACCAGGGGTTCCCGATGTACCTATATATGGATCTGATGAAGAGAAAATATCTTGGAAGTCGAGTGATGAAGAAGATGATGATGATGAAGCAAACATAGGCAAAGATGAAGATGATAATGATCAAGATGATGATGAACGAACTAAATCTGAAAATGATGGTGATGACTTTGTTCATCTGAAGCTTTCCACTAATGATGATGAAGCAAGAAACGATGATGAAGTAAATGAAGAAGAAAGCAATGAAGAAAGTAACGATGAAAGCAATGAAGAAAGTGATGAAAAAGTTCAAGGAGCGAATACTGAGGAAGAAGAGATGGATGAAGAGGCGACACATGAAGAGGACGAAGCGAATGAGCTATATAGGGACGTGAACGTTAATCTGGAGGGAAGAGACAGTGTGATGATAGATGCTCCACTGCCTAATGTTCAAGTAACTCAGGAAACAGAAGATACTTATGTGATCAAGTGGTCCAACATCTGAGCTGATGAAAGGCACATGCAAGAGTTTGGTCGAGCTAGAATACTTCTTTGAAGAAGTCTATAAGGCAACCACGGATCAACTGGATTGGAACAACCCTAAAGGACAACAATATCCTCTTGATCTGCGAAAGCCACTACCATTGATACCTAACTCTCGTGGTCGTCAAGTTATACCGTTTGATCACTTCATCAACAACAACCTTGCGTATCTATCTAGTGGTGTCTCAAGCCGAATGATTTGATAGTCTTAGACTATATAAAATATATATTCCAAAATATCAAATAAGTAATAGTATAGAGAGTATCCCGATAGATATGAAAATTTACTTTAGGAAAAGTAAAAGTCTATCCACCTGGTGTCGTGACCCAATGAGAGATGAATAGACAACCACGTTAATGTTTTTAAGTAAAAAGCTTGATTGTCTTTTAATTTTTGATTTTGAAAATTTTAAACTAAATATAAAATAATAATAAACTAAATTATACTAATTAATGACTAAGCAAAGCAATCGAACGAAGAGATATATATAAAAAGGATATGCTTGTTAAGTGATTCGCACATCAGTTATAGATCTATCAGTCATAGATGGCCATGTGGCCTTGGTTTTGCGTAGAATGAACGCAGGCCACACATATATTCACATGCACCTCGTACAATCATGAATGTATAAAAATTATGAGAACTAAAAGAGTGCCACGTTTCAAATCAAGAGTGGCTATTAGATGTTTAGTGTGTGCTTACGTGAGCAATGTTGAATTGATTTGGAGGCACGTGATCTTGATTCTCAATCTCTCTTCACTTGTTTTCACATTGCAATTGAAATTGTGCATGCACTAGTATAAACTCAAAAGATCCAATCGGGCTTTGATTTGTATTGGGCCGAATCTTCAACCTTTTAAAATTGGGCTGAGTAGTATAACTTAGTCTTGGGCTAGACTAGTATAACAATTTGGCTAGCTTCAACAAGGGCTGGCCCGACCCATATAAGGGGTATCGGGCTGGCCCAATAAACAAAGAAGGCACTGTTAAACTAGAAATCTCGTGCTATTTCTAATGGCATGCTCAGGGACTTTTCACGACTTTGTCTTGATTTGAATAACAGACACTCTTAATCGCGACGAGTCCGTAATTTCTCATTTTTTCTCTGTTTTCAATCATTTTATCTACAAGACATAAAAAAAATACCAAACAAACATATTTGCAAGATAATTAAGCATATTTTAGCATTTTTAGTCCAATTAATAGTGTTTTTCGAGGTACAAAAGATATGTGTTTTAGCACACATCAGATTTCCCCACACTAAGCCATTGCTGGTCCCATACGCAATGGTTATAAAACACGCCCATAAATAAATAATTAAACCCCCTAACTTATGACCCCTTACAATCAAACAAGAACAGAAAAGGTCCATTAAAAAGGTTCAAAAATCATTTATTTTTAAAGCACCCCTGTTTTAACCACTTATTCATTAATAGATAAGAACTAAGATAAAACTTAATAAATTATTAAAAACATTTAAGAATGGGAGTTCATCATCCTTGATTTTTCACGATCCCCAAACCAAGCTTAAACGAAATCATAGTGAAATATAAGATTAGATGCTAACACTACTCATAAATGTTAATTATGTAAACGTAGTTACTTTTCACTCCCTTATTCCTAATTTCCTCTAAGGATTTTATTATTATTGGTGACAAATAAATAATACCCTTATTATCATAAAGGTGTCCGGTTTAGACCATAATTAATTTGAAATCCTTTCCTAAAGAGACGATATTGTAAGAATAAGGTCCACATTAAGGTTCTAAATTCGCATGATTTAGGGGTTATCCTTTTTATTTCATCCGCAACAACTCAACTACGAGTCCAGAGATGGAGGCTTTATTTAAATAACCCTGGAGTCAAAATTTGGCTTTATACTTATTATTAATGCAACATTATTAAACCTCGGTCCTTTAGAAGGCTGCAATATCGGCTGTGAGCCAGCAAGATGCAGCAAACATATTTCGATCTCGGTAATTTCCTCGACCTTTTAGAAGGCTGCAACATCGGTTGTGAGTCAGCAAGATGCATCAAAAATTTATCAGTCTTGGATTATTATAACTATGTTCCTTATTTTGAAGGCTGCAACATCAGTTGTAAGCCGGCAAGATGCAACAAACTTTTATCAGCCTACAGTTTTTATTATTATTCTTTCCTCCACCCTTTAAACGACTGTCACATCGGTATGCGAGCTATAACACCCCGCATTTTTAGGTTATATTCCAATTTTGATAATCTCATAATATAATTTTCCTATCAAGTTATTGGGCATGCTTCGAATGTATATCTCAATGCCTATGCAAATCCCTACGTTTCATGAATTTAACCAAGTCATGCATAGACGAAATTAGTATTACGTTAAATTGTAAAACCTTTTATATTTTCTCTACACTTGTTAAGACGTTACATGAACTCTTCATATCCTTTATTTAAATTGTTTACGCAATAAGAAAAGTATACACTCACGCTCATTTAATCCAAGTAAAACTATTAAAAATCAAACTCCACCAATATATAACTTCTATAAAATAAAAGGAGATAAGTCATAGAAATAACAACTGATGCACACTACTCCTACATTGTAGCATATGCCGCCTGATTTTAGTTATTAGATATTCACTAAGTACCTTGACTCCTTTTATCCTACGAGTAAAAGCCCACAACCCTTTTCCCCAAATCCCACATCCACTCATGACTTTGTAGCTGCTACCCCCTTTGAATTTGCCCCCAATAAATCCACAGTAACACACTTTATATTCCTGTACAAATATGCTTACCCAATATGTAGTTACATACTCATGTGAGCATTCAATTGACTAGTCTCCATACCCTCTTATTTGATTATAAGAATGCATGAGCTGAGTACCATACTTTTACAACAACTTAAAGATTTCAATTTTCACATATACTTCCCCCTGCTCATTAAATTCGACACACACATACTCAAACTTTCATCTCTTCATTATCCCCATCCAACCCTAAGCCTAGTCAACATTACTAGGGTTTTTCTTGTTGGTTCATAGAAGAGAAAGCAAGGGTCAAGGGGATGTTGGCTTCGAGTCACTCAAGGATTTCGCTCAATTAAGGTTTCTTGATATTGGAGCTAGGGTTTTTGTAGTAAAGTTTGAGGCAATCTTCCCTGCATTTTGTGAGTGATCACCTCTTAATAGTCATCATTTAATTAAAATTCTTGTGCCATAGTTGTGTGCTTAAACTTGTTAAAAAATAAAACATATTTTTGCCACTTATTGATATAGTTCGAATAACCTAGCCAAACCCTATAAAATGTGTTAGTGACTAATGAAACATAGACTATGGTTATACAAGGGTGATGGGTTAGAAGGCTAGCCATTTTGTAACTTGGACACATTATTGGATCAAAAGAAAGATGGCTGCTGAAGCTATTATAAAGCACGACCCACACCAACAACTTTGAGTGTACCATTCGTCCTATAGACATACATATAGAGTCGGACCTTGTATGTCACGTAAGAAGGACCTAGGATACTTTGTTTTGCCCCCGGAGTCACCAAATTTCGTCAAGAAAATAAAAAGATACGAGGACCCAAAGTTAGTACTGCTGCCACGCAGTTAATACTATTGGTACGCAGTTAGTACTTTTGGCACGCAGTTAGTACTGCTGACCATAGTTCGACACCCCTTACTTTTAGCCTTGTTTCGACGCATTTAGACTAGGGCATAGAGAGAACAAGTAGGGGCATTTTATAGTCGACCTGGCATGTTATGTTTAGCAACTTGAATCACCAAAAATGGTTTAGAAATGAACTCACAACGAAGGTCCAAAGTTAGTACTGCTGCCAAACAGTTAATACTGTTGGCACGCAGTTAATACTGCCGAACGGAGTTCGACACCCCTTACATTAGCTCCATTTTCGACCCTCATAACGACCTCTGCCCTCAAATCCTATAAGAGATGAACTGTAGTACTCCTGGCCCAGTTTCCAAAAGTATTTTTAGTTTGTCATAATATGTAGAAACGAATGCGAAAATGTATTTTGAAGTTAGTACTATTGTCACCTGTGTCAACAGTCTTAACGGTTAAGACTGTTGGCAGACGCGACACCTCCCCTTTGGCCACATTTTTAATACATTAAACGACATATTTAAGCAAAACTTAAATAACGAAAGTTATTGACGACATGGCCTAGTTTGTAAAACACCTTTTTGCTTGTAATATAATAAAGTAACAAGTCCAGAATATAATTGTAAAACTCTAACGACACCTCATGATAACACTTACAAATTTATAAGTTTAATTTAACAGGAAAACGTAAATGTTTCATCTAATTATTTAACGCATTTAGAGACCAAACCAAGGACTGACCCAAACTAATAATTCAAAGTATGTACAGCCTAGTTTCTTAAATCTCTGAAGTCATAAATTATATACTTGCGGTTTGACCTTGTTGACCCGATAAAGTTGACCATTTTACCATTTTAAATAAGAATTATTTTTAAATGCATTAATTCCAATATAAAAATCAAACACACACTAGGGGTAAGATTGCAAGTGTTTATATTATTATATTTCCGTTTAGTGAATATGTATTATTTATTCATAGGTTGCGGATAAAGTCTTTTGCATCGTTTTCCGTGCCACTACCTTGTCACTCCATTATCATTACTTACTGTGAGTTTATAGTCCCCACTTTTATACTTTTCAATCATTTATCAAATCTCGGGGATGAGATCATGTTTGTTTTCAACATGGATGCAAGTACATTTTAAATTCAAATATTACGAGTTTGCCTAAGTAGCTATAACCCACTATGCCCATTATCATGAACTGTTAATTGCATAGATGTAATTGTAAATTTCATTATGCGAGCATGAATGTTATGAATAGATCTATTTGGGATTAACATCCCCGTTCGGGCAAGTAGCGCTTGCTAGTTTACCGGTTGGCCGAAAAAGACAAACGTATACCATTTGGATTCATGGATGTTTACACAGGTTTTACATCTACATTGGCAAAGTACATTTATGTTATTTTAAACATAACATTGTTTAGCTTTGGTGTCATGAGCTTAGTGCATTTCGTAATACATTTGTGTGATATTGTATTTGTTACTCTATTACAGGAAAATCTTGCTATCCGCTTCATTTAATTCATAAACCTATAATTTCACCAACATTATTGTTGACAGTTTAAACATGTTTTCTCAGGTCAATGAGGTACAAGTCCCGGATACATTGGCTAGTCGTCAATTGAAGTCACATTATCATAAAGATTTGCATGCATTACATTTTGGAACATTGTTATGTTGTGAAATCTTTACTTTTCCAAGATAAACAAGTTATGCCCATGAGCTTTTTGTAACGAACCAATTATGAAATCCAATATATCAGTTTTAAACGATCCTTATACTGGTCGTTCTCATATCTTATGCTATTGATCTATGAAGTAATACCCCCGGAACATCATATTCGCTGCGACCCATTTTGGGGGTGTTACAGATTGGTATCAGAGCCAAGGTTATAGAGAACCAAGTCAAACATTTTTACTTAGACTATAACCGTTTTCAACATTGTGTCACTCAAAAGTTTTTCAAAGGGACATACATTACCTAGTTACATTTAGCATACATGCTTACATGCCATACATCATTTTAGCATTAGTTGATTTTGCTAAGTACCTACATAAGTTATATACGTGTTTATAATGCATTACGTATATTACCAAGGGTATTATATAATATACTTATACAGGTTGATATTATGATTACAGATTTGCCATGTCTTCCGACGACGCCTCATCTACCGTTACCTATACATCCGTATCTTCTAGTTTAAGCGAGCCATCAGCATGGGGTATTCCACTCGTGAATGCTGGCGAGATCTTGAATATGGACCCATATGAGGAGGTCGCTCAACACGAGCAAGCACACCCACTGTCACCTGCTTATGTACCGGATCCTATGGAGTTGGACGAGCATGTACCACTGTATGTTCCAGAGCACCCAGAGCACCATGACTCATCAGAGGAGAACATGCCGGTCGAGGATCAGCCTGATGCTGAGGACGCTGATTCACATGGATTCCTGGCTGACTCAGATTCGATGGAGGATGATACTGATGCAGGCTCGATTGATTACCCAGATGAGCCTGAGGATGGCGAGAATGATGACGAAGATCCCGAGGAGGATCCTAGTGAGGAGCATGAGTCTGAGGATGAGGAAGCTAAGGAGGATGAGCCCTTTGAGGATTCTGATGAGACTGAACCATTTGAGGAAGATGAGACTGCTGCTACACCACCATCACCTGGACGCCGTGGAGCAAGGATAACTGTTAGACCTCAGCCACCCATGGCCGCTTCTACCCAGGCACTTATTGATGCTTTTGCCACTGGATCACCTTCATCCCCACCTCCCATCAACCCTACTTATGATCAGGCACCACTGGGTCATAGGGCAGCCATGATTCGTATGAAAGATGACATCCCTGAGGAGGATATGCCACCTCGAGGGAGATTTGTACTTACTGCTCCCCCACCTGGTTGTGATATAGCAGAGAGTTCTGCTGCTGCTGCTGCTAGAGCATCTAGAGGTCAGTATGATTTTGTTGATGCTGTTGGGACAGGACAGGGTTTGGTTAGAAGTCCTGGTCATGAGGCCCGGACTATTGCTAGAGCTGCGGACAGAGCAGAGGATGTTGGTTATGCTAGAGCTTTACAGGCTTCTGAGCATAGGATGATGACTTCCATTGAGGAAGTTAACTTGAGGGTCAGCTACCAGGTGCAGGCTCGCAAGCGGGAGAGTGAAGACTTCTATACACAGCTTCTTGATGCACAGACTGACCGCAGAGACATTAGACTTGAGATTGATGTAGTGAGAGGTCAGAGGACTGCTTATGAGACAGAATTACAGGAGGTACGCCGGGCTTACCTTAGGTCCGAGGCGCAGAACAGGGCATTATTGGCGCGACTTGAGACACTGGAGACTCACATGACTCGTATGGAGTGGCAGCGCCAGAGAGCTGAGGATGATGCAGTCAGACAGATTATGCGTACCCATGTGCTAGAGGCTAGAGCTCGGATTGATACGGTGGAGGATACCGGTAGTAGCTGTTAGTAGTACTTTTCATTTCTAGCTATGCATATTCTGTAAGTCTATTAAGTTTATGGGTTTTCTCACTAATAGACTTAGGACGTATTTTTCAATTTTCTGTACTAAGACAATTATGTGGGCATTTTGTATCCAAACAAATCATGTAACGACCGACATTAGTTATGAAATAATAACATATGAATGTTTATGGTTGATTTCATGTTATTTATTTTTTCCATTGTGTATGTGGTGTAAGTTTTAATCAAATCCATTTTTATGCGACATTGTGATTATATCCCCCTCACCTACATTGTGTTCTTGTGGATTATTAGAATCATGCCTATAACAAGACAAGGAACAAACGATCCAAGACTGTCGAGAATCCATTCAAGCTATGAATCGATTGGGCAATTCAAAGAAATCTCCACCAGATGATGATAGCCAAAATTCAGAGGGAGTGAAACAAAGGCCTGTGGCCAACCTACACGTTTCTGTACCTAACCTGAACTTATGAAATGCCAACCCAGCTGAAACTTCAGGGAATCTGAAGGCGTTGTTGGTTTAAATCAATGGCTCGAAAAGATGGAATCAGTATTCCACATTAGCGGTTGTGCCGTTGAAAATCAAGTGAAGTTTGCTACCTGTACTCTGCTAGGTGCTGCACTAACCTGGTGGAATGGTCATTGAGAAGAATGCTGCCTATGCTATGACTTGGGGGACTTTCAAGAAGAAATTGTCGGACAAATATTGTCCAAATGGTGAGATCAAGAAACTCGAAATTGAACCGTGGAATCTTAAGGTCAAGGGAAACGATGTTACAGCTTACACTCAGCGTTTCCAAGAACTAGCCTTGATGTGCACCAAATTTCTTGCTGATGAAACTCAAAGATTGACAAGTATATCGGTGGACTTTTCGATAACATACATGGAAATGTCATGTCTTGCAAGGCCCAAGACTCTTGACTTGTTGCAATCGAGTTGCGCAAGAGTTGTATGCAAAGTTCTCCAAGTGTGAATTTTGGATTCCAAAAGTATAATTTCTCGGGCATGTGATTGATAGCAAAGACATCCATGTAGATCCTACAAAGATCGAGTCAATTAAAGATTGGGCATCTCCTAAGAGTGCAACAGAGATTCGCCAATTTTTAGGGCTCGCTGGTTATTACAGAAGGTTCATTGAAGGCTTTTCCAAGATAGCAAAGCTAATGACTAAGCTGACCCAAAAAAATGTAAAGTTTGACTGGGGAGAGAAGGGGGAAGCCGCATTTCAATTGATTAAGCAAAAACTGTGTAGTGCACCCATTCTGGCCTTGCCTAAAGGATCTAAAAACTTCAATGTTTATTGCGATGCTTCGCATAAAGGTTTGGGTGCCGTGCTTATACAAAACGAGAAAGTTATAGCCTATGCTTCTCGACAATTGAAGATCCACGAGAAAAACTACATAACTCATGATCTGGAACTTGGAGCGGTGGTGTTCGCTCTTAAGATGTGGAGGCACTACTTATACGGGACAAGGTGTACCGTATTTACCGACCACAAGAGTTTACAACATATCTTGGATCAAAAAGAGTTGAACATGAGACAACGGCGTTGGTTGGAATTTCTTAGTGATTACGATTGTGACATTCATTATCACCTAGGAAAGGTAAACGTTGTTGTTGATGCCTTGAGTAGGAAAGAACGGTATAAACCTTTAAGAGTTCGAGCCTTAGTCATGACTATTGGCTTGAATCTTCCTAGACAAATCCTAGAAGCTCAAACCGAAGCATTAAAACCTGAAAACCTCACTGCTGAAGATGTTGGAGGCATGCTCCGACAAGACCTTACAAAGGAGAGACTAAAACCCCGCGCTGACGGAACCTTATGTTTAAACAACAGGAGTTGGTTACCGTGTTATGGCGACTTAAGGACTCTAGTCATGCACGAGTCTCATAAGTCAAAATATTCTATTCATCCGGGTTCAGACAAGATGTACCAAGATTTAAGCCAGTTGTATTGGTGGCCTAACATGAAGGCGAACATGGCCACTTATGTTAGCAAGTGTCCTACTTGTGCCAAATTTAAGGCAGAGCATCAAAAACCTTCTGGCTTACTGGTCCAACCAGAGATTCCAGAATGGAAGTGGGAGAAAATCACCATGGATTTTGTCACTAAGCTCCCTAAGACGGCAAACGGTTATGACACCATTTGGGTGATCGTCGATCGTCTTACGAAATCTGCTCACTTCCTACCAATGAGGGAAAATGATCCCATGGAGAAGTTAATGAAGCTTTACATGAAGGAAGTAGTCACCCGACATGGTGTACCTGTATCTATTATCTCCGATCGTGATGGTAGATTTACTTCACTATTCTGGCAAGCACTTCATAAGGCATTGGGAACTCGATTGGACATGAGTACGGCCTATCATCCTGAAACTGACGGTCAAAGTGAAAGGACTATCCAAACCTTGGAAGACATGTTACGCGCTTGCGTGTTAGATTTTGGAAAGAGTTGGGATAGACATTTGCCGTTAGTGGAATTCTCATACAACAACAGTTATCATACCAGCATAAAGGCTGCACCGTTCGAGGCTTTGTATGGGCGAAAGTGTCGATCACCCGTATGTTGGGCAGAAGTTGGAGATGCTCAGCTTACTGGCCCTACAATAATTCATGAAACCACCGAAAAGATCGTCCAAATCAAAAGCAGAATCCAAGCCGCTCGTGACCGACAAAAGAGCTATGCAAACATTAGACGTAAACCAATGGTATTTCAAGTTGGTGACAAGGTCATGTTAAAAGTTTTGCCTTGGAAGGGAGTTGTGCGTTTTGGCAAGCGAGGGAAGTTAAACCCTAGGTATGTCAGTCATTTCAAGGTAATCGAGAGAGTCGGAACTGTTGCCTATAAGCTTGAGCTACCATAACAGTTAAGCCGAGTTCATAACACGTTCCATGTGTCAAACCTGAAGAAGTGTCTGTCCGATGAATCGTTGGCGATTCCGTTGGAAGAACTACGTGTTGATGACAAGCTCCACTTCGTGGAAGAGCCAGTGGAAGTTATAGATCGGGAAATCAAGCAATTGAAGAGGAGTCGCATTCCCATCATAAAGGTTAGATGGAACTCTAAACGAGGTCCTGAGTTTACTTGGGAACGGGAAGATTCCTTCAAAAAGAAATACCCACATCTTTTCACAAATTGGGCATCTTCATCCACTGCAACGCCTTAAGCCTTGAGGACAAGGCTCATCTAACTGGGGGAGACTATAACACCCCGTGTTTTTATAGGTCATATTACGACTCCGTACTTTCGTTATTTTAAATTCCTTTTACTATTTCATTTTAGACTTTATATTAATTCGCGTAGCTAGCCATTTAAATCGCATTAGTTAAATCGCGGGAACTCAAAAATTCAACGTTTGATAGAAAATATCAAAGACACTCATTCAGACTTTACATAAGTCTGTCATATACGTAGCTAATATATTCACGCGGCAAGAGAAATGATAAAAAATCACACTCATGTTAATCTAGGTAAAATCCCTTTTAAACAATACGTACCCTAAACCTTAACTTCTATACTTTGGAAAACAAATGCAAACTAAAATAAAAACTCATAGGATGTCCTAAAAATTAGCATGCTCGGTTAGGGTTTTGAAGATAAAAATCCCTACAAACATGGCAAGATAACTAGTGTAAGTTTTACCTTAACTTCACCAAGTCAACAAAAATTAAGAATAAGTAAATATACATAAATCAACCCATTACTTGTTTAACCCTAAAGTGTTCAAGCCCACAACCACATCCCCAAATCCCACACTCACTCGTGATTATGTAGCTGCTACTCCCATGAATTTGCCTCCAAGAAATCCATAGTAACACACTTTTTATCACTGTAGCAAAAAGGTTTACCCAAAATGCTATTACAAACACTTGTGAGCAAATAATTAACTAGTCTTCATACCCATTTACTTGATTATAAAGAGATGCATGGGTCGAGTTAGAGTCATCACAACCCCCACAGCAACTCAATTCACCAACTCTCCCAATCTCTTAATCCCATTTGGTCTCTAGTTCGATAGCAGCAAACACCCTTCATTCAAATACAAGAATAGTCAAACCCTAAAAACCTTAAAAACCCTAACACTCAATTCGTCCCTTTTGTTTCTCCTTTTCTGGTCAAAGTACGAGCTAGTCGAGTGGAGTCTTAGTGGTGTTACAAGCACATCAGTAAAGCTTAGGTGTGTGGAACAAATTTGGTTTGGGTATTTGCCACGAGTCATTAAGGGTTGCACAATTAGGGTTTCTTCGCTTGGAAGTTAAGTTTTTGTTGGGGTTCAAGCCGGTAACCAAATCTTCCTAAACCTTTGTGAGTCCTACGTTCTCAGTACTTTAATATACATATGAAATCTATGTCGTGGTGTGGTGCATAAAACCTGTTAAGAAGAAAAACCTTTTGTTGTATACTTTCTGATATAATACCCTTATAACATTTATGAACTTGTAAAGTGACTAATAAGCGGTAAACCAAGTTATGCTAAGGTATCGAATGTAAAAATCAGCCCATGAATAGCTTAGATGCGTGGCTTAAGTAAAAAGAAATCGTATATAAAATGTTTATGTAAAACGCAGCCTACCATGTAACTTTAGGTATCTTGTTCGACCCCTTAATCTCGAAACATGAAAAACAACTTAATTATTTTCAAAAGTAGGACAGACGACCTACATTTTGCCCGTAGAATCAACAAAATTCGCCTAGTAAATAATAAGTTATGAAGCCTCAAAGTTAGTCATACAAATCTGCCAGTTGCCTTTTTGTAACGCAACCCCACTGGACCGACTTTAAGCCTGGTTTTAACCCACTTAGGCTAGGGCGTAAGGCGAACAATTGGGGGCATTTTATAGACGACATGGTGAGCTTCATATAGGAATTTGAGTCATGAGAAATGGTTGAGAAACAAGCTCGAAAGTTGAATCCAAAATTTGTAGTTTTGTCGCGTGCTCAAAAGTTAATGTTGTTGGCAGTCGCGACACCAGCACTTTACCCTCATTTTTGACCATGATAACGACCTCGGCCCACGAAACTTACAAAACATAAAGTGTAATTGACCTGGCCTAGCTTACAAAGGTACTTTTAGTTTGTCCTAGTATCAAGTATTGAGCTAGTAAATGTAACCCAAAGTTAGTACTGCTATCACACTTTAATACTGTCAACAGACAGCTCAACACTCCTTACTTTGTACCTATTTTTGACCCTCTTAACGACCTCCGCCCCCAAAACTTATAAAAAGTAATTCGTAATAGACCTAGCCTAGTTTTCAAACGTGCTCCCATTTTGTTTTAACGTTGAGTAACGAATCCACAAACTGACTTTAAAGTTTGAACACGCCAACATTAGCAGTTGAAATAACTCAAATATATTCTAAGTTTGGAAAGCGGTTATGCGACCCGCACATGTTTAGCACTATTTTTAACTATTTAAACGACGTTTTTAACCAAAACTTATTTAATGAATGTTGTAGATTTTCTAGCGGAGATTTCAAATATACCTTTACTTTTAATATCGTCAATTAATAAGACCGTAAACTAGTCATAAAACTCTAAGACGACTCATGATAAAACTTAGTAAATTGTAAGTTTAATTTAGAAGGAAAACGTCAATGTCTCATCTAATTATTTAACACACTTAGAAACCAAACCAAGGGCTGATCTAAACTAATATTTTAATGTATATACTACCTAGTTTCCTAAATGTCTGAAGTCATAAATTACATACTTATGGTTTGACCGCGTTGACCCGATAAAGTTGATCATTTTTAATCAAGAAACTATTTTCAAGCGTCATTATTTTAAATAAAGTTCAAGCACACACTAGGGACGAGATTGCAAGTATTTATATTATTATTTTTCTGGTTAGTGAATATGTATTATTTATTCGTAGGTTGCAGATAAAGCCTTTTGCATTGTTTTTCGTGCCACTACTTTGCTCCTACGTTATCATTACTTGATGTGAGTTTATAGTCCCCACTTTTATACTTTTTCAATCATTTATCAAATCTCGGGGATGAGATCATGTTTGTTTTTAACATGGATGCAAGTACATTTTAAATTCAAATATTACGAGTTTGCCTAAGTAGCTATAACCCACTATGCCCATTATCATGAACTGTTAATTGCATAGATGTAATTGTTAATTGCATTATGTGAGCGTGAATGTTATGAATAGATCTATTTGGGATTAACATCCCCGTTCGGGCAAGTAGCGCTTGCTAGTTTACCGGTTGGCCGGAAACGCCGAACGTATACCATTTGGATTCATGGATGTTACGGGTTGAACATCTACATTGGGCAAAGTCATTTATGTGTAATTGAAATACACACATTGTTTAGCTTCGGTGTCATGAGCTTAGTGCATTTCGTAATACATTTTTGTGATATTGTATTTGTTACTTTATTACAGAGAAATCTTGCTATCCGCTTCATTAACTTTATAAACCTATAAATTCACCAACATTATTGTTGACAGTTTAAACATGTTTTCTCAGGTCAATAAGGTACAAGTCACGGATACATTGGCTGGTCGTCATTTGAAGTCACGTTATCATAAAGATTTGCATGCATTACATTTTGGAATATTGTTATGTTGTGAAATCTTTATTTTTACAAGCTAAACAAGTTAAGCCCACGAGCTTTTTGTATCGAACCATTTATGAAATCCAATGTATCAGTTTTAAACGATCCTTATAATGGTCGTTCTCATATCTTGTGCTATTGATCTATGAAGTAATACCCAAAGAACATCATATTCCGCTGCGGCCTATTTTGGGGGTGTTACACATGATTCGGGAAAACATTTCCCGGAGTTAGGGCCCTGAAAACTATTGTTGTTGTGAGTATTATCTATATTATGTTTTCATACGTAGAATATTTAATAATGATGTTCCGTTAAGTTTTGTTGCATCTCCTTCAGGTTGAAAAATGGCTAAAAGAACTCTGTGAAGAGTTAAGTCAACGTCTTCAATCAGACCTGGAGAAGAATAAACGAATTGCACACACTTGGTATGCATGCTAACGCATACAAGGTTGCTATTCTGATTTCAAATATTGTTCCCACCTGTGAAATCATTTATGTGATGTCATTATCAGGTTACAATCAAGTTCCAACTTGCCGCCATCTATCAAATCGCACTTCTAATTTCAAATATATATATATATATAACCTATTACCTATATAGAAGAAGGTTTTTGAAACCATCATCTTGGCTCTAAAAATCCAGAAAACGACACGTGTATATTCAGAAATAATCAACGCTTGATATTGAAAGTTGATTCTGCCATTTAATTTTTCACACAAATAACCCCTTTCAAACAAAACCTTCGCTGCCTATTCTCTAAAATTCAATCATCTCCCTAAAAATCAAAACCAGCTCATTACATCAAATCAGATGAAATCCTAAATTAAACCGGCCCCTTTAATCATTTTTGTGAAAATTAATCATGTCACAATGAACCCTAAATCCAACCCTAAAACATTCGTTGAAGAATCAAGCTTTTGATCCATGTAGTATGAAGCTAGATCCGTTCCTAAAGATTGAATCTGAATATGGTTTAAAAAAAACTATTACAGTTTTGCGTATTATCAAATTTTGTTTTTATCAATTTCTCCATATTTGTTCATACTGATTGTTGTTGATTTTGTGTAGGATGTCCATGATGAATTATCAGGAGTTGGATGGCAATTACATGGTTTGTTTTCCATTTATGTTCATCAACATCAATTTTCTAGGTATGTTTCAATGTTAAATTAGTATTTTTTTTATTTTAATGCCCATATATTTTTTTGTCATAATTTGTTTGAATTATTGGTGATCATCAATTTTATAATAAAACTCGATTATTTTTAATTTTTATGTTTCATTTGGGATCAATTTTTGAATTGGATTTGTAATGAATTAATGAGTGTGTTCTATGCACACCACGTGTTTGATAAAATAAGTTTGAAGCTAAATTTGTTATTAATCGATTTTTTAATTGTTTTAGGGTGTCGATATCACTTATTGAACCTGATATGAAGCGGGTTTGTTCAGTTAACTTGCACTATCACAACCAAAAGTTGTATAGTTCTTCGCATTTATGTTATTCTTGATTTGAAGAGAAGAAGTTTGAATATGGTGTTTGATGTAGTAATGTGTAGAAGAGTTTGAGAGTGAGATTACATTTTTTGGTGTCACATGTCTTAATGCTCTATCGTGTGAAGGTTGTGACTAGACATTCAGGTAATCAAGAATCTAAATCATATACAAGCAGTAGTGGGCCACCGGTAGTTTGAGCAAGAATTCATAACAGTATACATGAAGTTATTCCAGTATGTCTATTTCGTGAAGAGCATTTTAAATTTCTTAAGTGACATGTTATTTATCTTGCTGTATGAAGAATCTTCTTAAGTGACATGTTACTATCAGGAAACAACTTGGTGGGAAGCTTGGGAGTTCATTACAAACGGAGTCCTGTGTGAATACCGATTTCTGAAGAAAAACTACTAGATTTTTATGGTGTCAACGCTCGGTAATTGTATGTATAAGTAATAAGCAGAATTTTAAATTAGTTCAGAAGTGTGATTTCTTATTAAATTTTGTTCAAATACTTTTCAGTAATTGGCTATGGAATACTGCTCCATAGATAAAACTATTGTTGTTGGCTTCCTAAAAGCCATGATTCGGGAAAACATTTCCCGGAGTTAGGGCCCTGAAAACTATTGTTGTTGTGAGTATTAGCTATATTATGTTTTCATACGTAGAATATTTGATAATGATGTTCCGTTAAGTTTTGTTGCATCTCCTTCAGGTTGAAAAATGGCTGAAAGAACTCTGTGAAGAGTTAAGTCAGCGTCTTCAATCAGACCTGGAGAAGAATAAACGAATTGCACACACTTGGTATGCATGCTAACGCATACAAGGTTGCTATTCTGATTTCAAATATTGTTCCCACCTGTGAAATCATTTATGTGATGTCATTATCAGGTTACAATCAAGTTCCAACTTGCTGCCGTCTATGAAATCGCACTTCTAATTTCAAATATTGTTGGAAATCTCGGGGTTCAAGTTGAGGAGCTAGCTACATATGGTGTTGCGCGCTTGTGGTAGGTGCATGTCAAACCATAGATAAGATAGATAGTTCAGGAGATAAATTGTTGGCATACATGTGATAAGTGTTCAGGTTATGTAACAATTTAAGTGCATGAAGAATCTTAGTTATCTTGTTGTATATTGAGTCAATTTAAGCTTTTAGAATTTCTTCATTGATTTTAAAAAAGCTGCAGCATGATGATGTTATCAAACTAAAAGAGATTGTGACCTCTACATGTACTAAGCTTCTACTTATGTAGTTAGTTATGTTACCATCTTCATCACAAACTTTGCAACATTGATGACCAATAAATCTTACGTTTTTTGTTATTTTTTAATTCCTTATAAAGGTCCAGAGGAGGGTGAGCATACAAAGTCAGGTGATTATTTCTCTTTGACTTTGTTTTCCAGTTGCTAAGTTTTATTTTTTTTCAGAGAATGTATGTGTAGAGGTGGCTACTTGACTACTTCAACCCATTCATCTATACTTGGGTCAAGTTAGGCAAAGTATTTTTCTTAAATGTTAAATTGGTAAATTACAAAAGATTAGCTCAAGAGGAAATGGATAAATCTCTCAAATCTGTATTAAAAAGTTAGATTATTATTGAAATAACATAGCTTTTGTTATCATATTTGACACATTGATTTTTTGTTAAAAATTAGAACTTTTTGAATAAAATTGTTTTGGGGTCAACCCGACTGATTCGTTTTAATCCGTTTTAATTTGTATAACGATGGCACTTCTCATTACATAATGGAAATAAATAGTAGAGTTATGGCTTGGCTTCTGAAAAGCATAAATGTATAAGTTTAAAACCTTCTGAGCTTAACAAACAACTTCTTCAATTGCTCTTTTTGTAAGGCCTTGACCATTGATTTTGTGAATTCTGCCTATGGAAATGTGGGAAAGAAAACCACTATTTAATAAAAATGAAAACGACTACGACATATGTGTTTTCTCTATTCACTGCTTCATATATCATATTCAATCAACATTTAATGATAACTATACGTGAAAAAAATTATGCAGCATACAGGCATTGAAAGTGTTCTCGAAATTCAACATCCAAAGAAGCGGAAATATTCCACAACGTGGCCTCACCGTTTGATCTATTTAGCGTCTGAGATTGCTTTGGTGATAGTCGTTAAAGATAAAGCCAATGCACTAAAGGTGGCAATATGAATACCACATTAAGTCGACTATTTTGCTTATGCAGATTATTGCATCTCATTAATCGTACTACCAGGTACTTGATTATTCATCTCATTAAATGATATAAGTGTTTGCTTTAATGTTGGAGTGTTTCATTTAGAGCTATTTTTATCTCAAATTATTTTGTAACATACACATTTAAGCTCATAAATTATATCAGTAGACATGTACCTATTTGTTAATTAGTTGATTATCAAGAGGTTTTTGCACGCGTTTATTAGTTCTTTACCACCGATTATTACATTTAAGTTAGTTTGCTTTCAATTATATATTATCTTCATTCAATATCTTTATATCTGATGTAGGTTTTTTCCTCTTTTAGTCTCTTAGTTTTTACATTTAGTTGGTTTAGTCCGAACTTAAGTTTTTAATTGATATATTTTCTATATAATTTATGAATGGTTATATGTGGTAAAAACACTTTTTTGCCCCTTTTCACTTAGACCAATTAAGGCGAATCCAAATATCTAATACTTTCATGGGACATGATGAAGAGTACAATTAATCAATGGCAGGTAGAAGTGAACATATAACCGCGTAAACTGCTTAAACCACCCGAACCAAAATAAGTAAGCCAATTTTGTTAGGTTATACAACTGAAAACAGTTGGCCTTCTAAATATATGAACCCGTAAATGTCTGGTTCAGTCGAAAGTTTAAAAGATTGAACAACCAGCTGTTTGTTATAACTGAACCGACCAAAAGGCTAAATACATATCAGACAAACATTTTACATGTATACAGTGCTACATCAGTTGTTTAAGCAATAACCATTTAATAAATCAAACCCAAGTTTGATCCTTAGTCTTTCAAGAGTTTTTTTTAATAATAGATAGTTGGATCAATTGCCCACATTACTTTGATAATATCAGTCACTGTGTTTTATTTAAGAAATGTTCCCTACTTCCCTTGCAGAGTTGTAGTGCAGCTTCTATGTGAAAAACACATCTTACCTTTCATATGTTTGAGATAATGTGCCTCGATGTGTTTAATTTATCTAGGCCCATTAAGTTAGACCAAAACCGAAGAAACGGCCAAACCGTTCTGAACCGGCAATTAACTTTTTGGCCAATTCAGTTTTCATATCTTACACTGGCGCTTCAGTTTGAAGCTTTATTAAGCCAATATTTACGGTTCAGCTCATATATAGCCAAAAACCCAGCTAAACCGGCTAATGTACACCCCTAATGGTGGGTATGTTGTTTTCGCCTAACGAAGGCATCATTGTATTTATATAATATATTTTGTTGTTAGAGGAATGGAAAAAATAGATAGAATTGTGATTTCGCTCCTTTTTTTACGAGATTGTCATTGTTTATGAATGATTATTTGATTGGGGCTTTCTTGCAGACAAAACTGGGAAAATGGTGAAGGAATGAGACTTAAGATTTTTTATTCATTTGGAGATGAGATGTTGCAACTCTCTGAATGGCTTGATACTTCCTGTCTTTGGGAATTAGCCCAGAAACAACATGATGGTATATACATGTGACGAATTCCCAACCATGGATAACATTTTAACAAGAGGTACTCTCACCTTTTACCTTAATGTTTTGAAGAAACTCCCTTTGTAATGGTCTAATAACTATAGCATACTCGTATTAGTCAAAGAAAAGGATAACAAAGTAAATTTCTTATTTCCAACATGGATCAATTCTATATAGCCTTTGTTATAATCGTTATAGTTGAATATGTAATTTCAGCATGTAAAATTCATAAAAATAATATTGAGAAACATTGCAAGATTATGGCTGGCAATTTTAACTTGAGTTGGTTGATTTGCGTTTTTACTACTCCAAATGGGTCAAATAGTAATTCTAACTTCAATGGAAATGGGTCACATGGGTTCAAAGTTGCGGAATACTATATTTAATGTTTTGATATTGTGTTTTGTATCCATGATAACACATAAATATTTTACAAGTTTTTCTACAACTTTAAATGGAAAAAAAAGGTGTTTATGGTAAACTTTGGCTTGTACCGACCACCAACCTACATACTTTGCTAGTTGTACATTTCATGGAATAATCGAGGCAACATGTAAGATGGCAAATGCTTAAAGATTAAAATTTACGAGTGCATAGTTGGATGACATAATTTCTTTTCTATGATGTACAAAATTAGAGTGCATAGCTACCTATATTCAAGGTGAGATCTAAAATCCAAATTAGTGACATGAAAATACTTAAGAACTCTTGAATCTTTCGAAAATGTCATGTTCATGGTAAACATGATTCAACATCACTTGGTGATACACTGATACATGATAAATACTAAACCCCTCAGTTTGTGAATGCAATATAATATCATACTGTAATCAAGACTTAAGCTCAAAGGGTAACCAGGTTTACTGTGCTACCTATGTATTTTTCTACCTTTTATATGGTAATACACAAACGTGAATGTATAACCATGCTCCGTCTGCAAGACATTTTCATTTTATACAAGTAATTTTGTCAAATATTTAGTAAACAAAATTTGTGATATAAATGATTACATGTACATTATTACAATCAGATTCTAACTTTATGAATGACATGATTTAGTAGGTTGAGCATTGCATCACAAAAATACACCTTGAGCGACTTTTTTACGCATGATTTAGTACGTTGAGCATTACAATTAGAATCTAACTTTATGAATGACATGATTTAGGGGGTGTTTACTTTCTTTTTAGCCGAGAAGATTTGTGGGCACAAAATCTTAATGTCTTTTAATTGGGGGAAGCATTAAAGCCCATCTTTCTCCTATAAGAGGTTAATTAAGAAGCTTATATAAAACCAACCACTTAGTTTAGTAAACACGCCTCCTAATAGTTGGAGAAATAGTGTCATTGACAAAAGATTTTGTCTACATTATAATGTTTCAGTATATCTTATTTTTTTATAATTTCATTATGGAATTTGTCATTTTTTTATTTGTTGAACTTTTATAACTTTTACATATTGTTTTGAATCATTCATAAATTGTATTCTGTTTTAGTTTACATGAGTATGATTTTTTTATGGGGAAAGCTTTGCTGCAATTAATTGCAACCAATATTTAGCTACAACCTCAAATATCACGTGCCATACTCCTTCTCATTTGACTTTCTTTTAATTAAATATTTGATAACATACTGATGCTAGAAATTGCTTTATTTGGCGCCAATTTTCCCTCCAAATGTAATACAGTGAATTTTATCTATTCTCTCCAAATCTCCAAAAAGTAATTATTAACCTTTTTTATTATCACAACCAATCAGCCTTCTCTTCTCTATGGGTTATGAGTTTAAGTATTATACCAGGTTTACTCATGTGCTCTTTTTATTATGAATCTTTATTAAGTTTTTTATTTTGAAAAAAAATCCGTACTTACAGATCATCTTGTTTTTTCTTGTTCAGACGAAGGTGAACATACACTAATTGATGAGATCGACAATAATGGTTATATCATGGAGGGGGAAGAAGAAATGGAACCAACAAATGTTCTTGATCAATCAATGAGGTATTCTATACTTGAAAAAACATTTGAAAACTAAGATGTTGCTTACGATTTTTATAATGGATATGGCCTGTCTAAGGGATTTGGTATTCGTAAGAATCAAGTAAACAGGCGGAAGAAAACAGATGAAATATATAGAAGAATATTTGTGTGCAACAAACAAGGTTATAAAGATATGAATGATAAGAGACATTTAGGAGATGATGTGAAACGTCGTTGTATTGTACGAACAGGGTGTGAGGCCATGATGCAAGTTACTTTGTCGGATCATGGGGAATGGGTTGTAGATAAGTTTATTAGTGAACATAATAATCCTCTTGATCCCCCATCACATGTACTCAAACAACGATCTTATAGTGTATTTCATCGTTCCCATGAATATAAAGATGTTGTCACTTTATTGTCAAAAGCTGGTATGAAACCGTCAGATATAACTAAAATAGTAAATGCATTTAGAGGTAATGAAGAAGAAAACCTTACGCAAGTTCAGTGTTCCAATATTGTAAGCAAGGAAAGGAAATTTAACTTAGGAAAATAGTGTCATGGAATTATCATGCATTTCAAACATCGGGCTGAGCTAGATAAAGAATTTTACTTTGACATGGACTTGAGTAAAGATGGCACACTAAAAAGTGTCTTCTGGGCAGATGAGAGATCTAGATATTCTTATTGTCAATTTGGTGATGTTCTTGTTTTTGATACCACATATAAGACGAACAAATTTAGTTTTCCATTTATTCCGTTTGTTGGAGTTAATCACTGATTGAAGATTTTTACACTACATATATAATATATAATAAAATATAAAATATATATATAATCTAAAAACAACAATCAATGAAACCGAGAAGTAGTATAGAGTGTTCCCGGGTCGTTTATCCCCAACGAGGCTGGAATGGAAAATCGATACAGTCGAAGATTTGAGTTTGAAGGAGAGAATTGAATTGAAAGTGTGGAAAAGTCAAATTAAACAATAACAAACAAAAACGTTTAAGAAAAACCTAGAAATTATGAAATTAAACTAGAAAACGGAAGCACGAATTCCGAACAAAGGGGGAAAAACCTAAAATCTTTAAAAATAACCCTACGAAGAAATTTTTACTTCTAAACTACTCTAGGGAACAAATAACGAAGAATGAAAAAGACTAGACCGAAAACGGAGTTCGTTTGACCCAAAAACGAGTCAAAACAAAATCCCGTACCCGGACCGTTCTTTAAAAAGTAAAAAGTTGTAAAAATGACCCTACGAAAATTTTTAAATTTTTCCTACAAACTAAATGACAAAATAAAATTTTCTAAAAAAAGAAAAATATTTTTTTGATAATTTTTGTATTTTTTATGAATTAATTAAACTTTTAACGAAATTAAATTATAAAAAATATTAAATGACTTCGAAAAATTCTGAAAAATTTACCAAAAATACTTTATACTGTAAAAGTCCTACGAAAAATAAAAAGAGCAAAATTGGCTTAAAAATAAGCCCCGAATTAAGCTTATACAGCTTATAAGCTTATGAGCTCAAAAAGTGTATAAGATTGCAAACCCTTGGGACTATGACAGAAAAGTCCCAAGGGCGCAGCGGTGAGGGTGTGTACAAAAAGGGACTGTATCGAGAGGTCACGGGTTCGAGTCTTGCTCACCCGGACCTCTTGTCTTTCCCCTTTTTTTTCGAAAACTCAAAAAGGCAAAGTTGTTAAGCTCGTGGGGCTTAACAACTTTGTCAACTAAAACTTTTTACGAAAAGCTGTCAATAAGCTTAAAAATAAGCTTAAAGTCGACTGTTTTGCTTAAAGAGCTTAAAGGCTAAATTTGCTAAGTCTTTTGGCCTCTTGTGGTCGAATAAGCTAAGCTAAGGACTAAATAAGCTAAAAGGATCTAAACTAATCTAAACAAGCTAAAAAGGCTAAGTGCTTAAACCTAATAAGCTGGGAAAAGCTTATGATGACAGAAACTTAAAAGCAAGAATGCAATAAGCTATTTAGACAAAT